>JASDQU011508843.1:23413-35535 GCA_032191745.1 Picea mariana
CCCCCCTCAGTGGCTTCTTATTTACCCAACACATCATAAGTTCATGAAGTGGATAACACATTGCTCACTAGAGAGGCCATTCTCCAAAACCTTGAGGATAATATGGTTATAGCTCAAAATTGAATGGGACAACTGTTGACGCCAAAAAAAAAGTGCAACATGAGATCCCTGCCTGCAAATAAGTTGCAATGCATTTATACATACATATTATTAATACTAAATAGGTGGGACCCCTTTAGGACAATAATAAAAGGAAATGACTCCTCTTGTTAATATGTCAAAGCTTCGCTTATTATTGCATTACAAGAATAATTACACAATTGGGAACACAAGAAAAACTCTGGTTCTAATTGCAATTTATGGATGATTGGTTTAAAAAGAAATGTTTATGTCATTAGACATTCTCGCCCTTGCTACATCTAGACTATAGTACTAAGTGTGAATTATACACAAACTTATGTTATATTTGGACAATGAGTCATCATATGGTGTGGAATTTCTTTGGAAAATTGTATATGTTGTGGATCCTTGTGTTGGTTTTGGACCCGACTTTTGATATTAGATGTTCGTATAGTCACTTTGCCAAAACAATGGACATATGTGTAAAGGGTTGACGGAAGCTAGCGTGCTTCATTATGCTATAGTTGGTGACATTAAATAATGGGAGATGGGAAGCGACGTGCATTTATTTCACGTCGTTTTTACCCTATCTTGAGGACGCCACCTTCACTATGTTTTTGGTATTTGTTGTGGGCGCTCTGGTAAATAGAAATTCCACTATTTTCGACCCTTGAAGGAGTTGCTTTTTGTGGTTTCCTTAGCTTTACTCTTACATGTATGAAACTTTTATCTCTTCATTCATTAAATTGAAACTCTGATCGAGTTAAAATTGTTTTGTTGGCTCTAGGATTTTGCATACAAAATGTATTTGTTCTCCAAAGTTTATAACATTTATTTTAAAAGAACTTCAGTTGTGCGAAATCACATTTCGATTTGGGTTTTTCTTGTTTTTCCTTTTGGGCATTTGAGCAAATCAAACCAAAACTATAGCTCGAATCTATGTTTGGGTTAGGGTATGAATTATTTTGTTCTTGGAGAAAACACTGTATTTATGTTGTTGATACAAAGTTTGTGGTGTATTGTTTGCATTATGGCTGTGCAAAATGCAATGTGATCGTATTTGCTTTCCCGTTGGCATAAAATTGTTTTGAACCCAAGTTATTGTTCGACGTTCTACTCTTGTTGGATTATATGGATTGGTTATGTTTGGAACAAACGTTGGCGGTTGTACTGTTGGAAAAAGTTTTTTACAACAATTAAGTTTGTGTTTGCTCAGATTCTATGACTAATTTCTAAAGTGTTCTCTTTTTCAGTAAAATAAAAGGGCAATGAAGGTTTCTTATATTTCCCTAGCCAGACCCAGACCTTGGAAAATTTGTATGTGGTAAATGTTGTCACCTTGGAAGTTTTCCAATAAACTATTTTTGGGAAGGAATAATTATCGTTGTGATTTTGGGATGCACTGCAAACCTCACACCTACTCTGTTTCGTTTCAGGGCTTGTTTCCCATTGAATTCGAACATGTAAATAATTTGAAGTCTTGTTTTTTGCCCCAATAGTCATAACATTGATTCAAAACCACAAAATTGTGGGCTCACTGTGTTATTTATCCACGAGGAATTTGATTGAC
This sequence comes from Picea mariana, assembly GCA_032191745.1. Taxonomy (NCBI): domain Eukaryota; kingdom Viridiplantae; phylum Streptophyta; class Pinopsida; order Pinales; family Pinaceae; genus Picea; species Picea mariana. The sequence goes on from JASDQU011508843.1 coordinate 25,104, forward strand.
TTCTGAAGTTAATATGAGTTGTTGATTATTAAACTCACACCAGGGTTTTCAAGCCACTTTGGTTTCACTGCTAATGATTTGAGGTTATAGTGAAAATTTGGACGCACCGTCGAAAGGTCCTTGTGATTCCTTTCAGTCTTTCATGCCAATTTAAAATATTTTAGTTATGATTATTAGCCTCATACAAATCATTTTACCATTTTAAAAGAACATCTATGGTTTTGGAAAAAATAAAAGGAAGATTACGAAAGTTGACAGTTCTGGAATTTTCCTCGAATTTGATATTAAACAGTTTAAAGGTTGTAGTTCATGGATGTTGTATGATGAAGTGTTATAAAATAAGTGGTTGTGGCTCGAATAAGATTTGGTTAATGGGATTCTTGCTTTCTAAATCGGCTTGGTGAATAGTGGTAAAATATTTTCAGCAAAGAATGTTATTATGAACTATAGAATTAATGAATGATATTTTATTTAATGGAACATCAACCATCTTACTCCCGTCCATGATATCACTTTTTGCTTAGTATATTCCCATCATTCTCCCGTTAACATTTAATTCACGTCCCTGTTATGTTATTATAAATTCATTCAAAGGATTTGGATGATGATTTCAGTGAAGGTTTCAATATGAAGGCATTGTTTTATAAGGGAAAGGCTCTCCATTTTGCTTGAACAGTATCCGTTTGTTCTTTCCCTTCATGATATCATTTTGCATTCATTACAAAACCCCTCATCTTCACAATAACCTTGTAATTCCCTGTTCATTTGCAATTAATTATTAAATTCAGTATTTAGTGGATTGTATCAATGGATGGATTGCACATGATTTTGTTGTGAATAATAGAGCCAACATCTTGATTTTATTTAGGTAGAGTATTAGTGAATGGATTGTTAAAATTTTTCGTATTCTGATTGAAATATTGCTTCAGGATGAGTTTTTTTAGCAGGGGCAGCAATGGCAGAGGGGAAAACAGAGGTAGAGGAAACAATTGGCAAAGAGGCCATAGAAGGCCATGATTCTCAATACATTTTGATGTTGATCCACAAGAAATAAATCAACTTTTTCAAGTTGGGTTCTTCAACCTAGTTGGCTAAGGGATTCTCCAACCCCGACCTGAGAGGCCTCCTTTCCAGCCACATCAAAACTTCTTTGGTATCAGTGTTCCCCTTCACGTTTGGATGCAGCCAGAACCACCTGCCCATGATGGTTGGCAAGAGATTGTTCATCAACCTGCTGCACATCATAATGGTTGACCTACATTATCGTTGCCATTGCCTCCTCCTCCACCACCACCATTCAATCCAAATTCCCAAGTTGATTGCATTGTTTCACTTGCCTAGTCCTCACATTTAAACAAAAGGCTCAAAACCACCATGCCCGAACCAGAGATTGATAAAGGGAAAAAAGTGGTCAATTCCCCTAACTCTTTCGAAAATTCCTCTGAATTAGTGTCCTCCCATATTCACATTAAAGACAATTTCTCCCATGTCATTAACAAAATCCATCCTCAAGGTTCCAATCAGCCTAAGGCTGCAATAGAAGGCAAAACAACAAAAATATCAAAAGAGGGCAGTAGTGAAAAGAAGCAAACCGCCTCTCATAACAAATATGGATTTTGATGTTGTTATTGGTATGGAAACAAACTTTTTTTTTTGGACAACAAGCATATATTTAGAAAAAATGTTTTGGACAACATGAATATTATCCTATTTTTGGTCAACAGTCATGTTTTATTTTTCTTAATAATAAAATATTTGACTATTTATGTGAATGGGAGTTACAAGGAAAATGTTGGAGCATATCTTGGGTTATTATATTTCACATTATGCTGATTATTGAAGTCAATAAAAATGGAGTAACAATGAGGAGTCGTATTTTGTTAAAATTTAACAAAGAGATTAGGGGTCCCACCTATTTAGTTATTGTAACACCTTGTTTCCCCCAGTTTGTAAATATAACTATAATGACCAAGGGACTGTGGCAAACTTAATATGTGTGAATGTTTGGTTTGATGGACCTTATTATGAAAGGTTAATGAATGTAAATTCTGTTATTTACTAGAAATATGGATAAGTGTTGCATGACTGCTAGAAGGGGGGGTGTACTTAGAAAGACCACGAATGCTATGCAAAGAGATGGTGAAGGGGACCAGGAATGGTTGCGTTAACCTTCACCAAACCAGTACCTTACTGGATTTAATTGCTCAGGACTAGAACAATCCTCTAACCCAGAAATGAATTACAATCAGACTGGTACGTGGGAAGACCTCCTCAAGAGTTGATGAGGGGATGGGATAGAGCACCCATATGTAAGGCTTCCAGACTTGACCACGGGTTGGGAATTCGAGCCACAAACGACCCTGTTGAAAGAGGCAAGAAAGGAAGGTGTGGTGGGCAAGAGGAAGACCTGCGAAGAGTGCAGAGACGAGAGGTGAAGCTCTCGGGTCAAAGGAAGAACTGGAAAATAAGTGTTATGGTGACAAGAAATGGCTGAGAAGGTTATGATACAAGATGATAAATGAGGTCGGTCCTCCTTGCTTGGTATCGTGTAAACCATTGCCAAGATCCTGCAGTAGGAGGAGAGTAACCTCCATCCCTACTGTTGCTGAGCCGGAAGAAAAGATTTGGTTGCAGAGCATCGTGGTCTAGCTCGGGGGTGGCTAGTGGTAAATCCGTTTGGAGTGACTCAGCCAATGGTTGGGTGGAAACGTGCACCCCTTTCAGCAGTTGCTTCATGTCATCTGGTTCTGATAAGTATTTTCCATGTTTTATGTATTGAACTACAATAATGAATGAATGCTTGGATATATACATATGCGTATTTCTAAATGACTACTATGTGGAGTGGTTATGATATGTGTATGCCTTCATATCTTTGTGAAATTACACTTCCGACTAATAGTCTGTGTGCCCAACTTAGCTCTTGAGGCTTTCTGGGGCATAATCTTATATGATAACCAAGACAAGAGATTTCGTGTCGACTTGAACCTGTCCGTCTGAAGAGGATACCTCTTTCAGGATCCTTGTCTTGCAACCGGGATTCCGGGCCCAAGTCCTTAACCATTTCATGACAAAGCTCATGAAGGATATCAAAGGTGGAAGCCTTAAAAGGGGAGGTCCCTTCGTTTGGAAGGAGAGTGAATGAGATTCATTCAAAATGACCCATATGACCAATACCCAAGAACCTTGAGCTAAGCCTAAGGAAGCTATGTCCAGTTGGCTTCGGAGCTCTGGAAGTCTGGGACTTCAGAGTATGACCTATTAGTGCTCTGTAAACTTTGTTTGGCTGAGAAAACGAATGACAGAGGCAACCTACAAACCAACTTTGAGGCCCAAAACTAGCCTTTTGAACCTGGAGAGGGCTCTCTCTGGAGACTTCGTCTCTGTACAGGATATGGCTCCCGAACTATCGACTAGATTTAACACCTTTAAACAATATTTTCTTGTTCTATTGGCGAAATAAAGCAAGACCTTGGGATATGGAGTCGATTTAAGAAAACGATATAAACAAATGACTTAGGGATTGAACTCGAGAGGATAAAGGTTAAATGAGCAACAATTTTCAGTTAAAAATCATTGTGTGTGGCGAGAGAAAAACACATGAAGCAACTCGGAGCACCACTATGGATGAATTCAGAGTTCACTAAGAAGAAACACGATTCGTCTAAATGGCGTGAATCTAGAGCACTGCACAGTGAATTCTAGATTCGAAATCACGTTTCGATTTAGACATAAAATATAGACGTGAATATAAAGAACATAGGGAAGCACATACACAGAGAGAGGATACAATACATCAAACTATCACCGTTAGAATCTTTTCATCAAAGCTTTAGGATCTTTGCATTAAGTTTTAATTGAATAAAAAATACATTCAATAGTCATTGTCTATACTATTTTGCCAACCAACTCGACTTACATTGAAAAAATAGAATATATAGACCCAAGGTGTCGCTCAGGCTACCCTGCTTCCTAACTCCTATCCTTAGAAATCATGTTCCGACCACTCTTTGCTGGACGACTCTTCGTATGGCACTTCACAAAAAATAGAAACTGTCTGTGCTCGGTTGCGCCATAACCTCTGGTCTTTGCCATGGTGGTTAAGTCTTCAACAAGATCTCGTCGTTAGAGAGTGATGTGTCGATGCTTTCCTTTGATAGGGTATTTGGACAATCAAGTACTATGTGAGACTCCTGCCACCCATTGTAACGGCCTTGGTCTCTGCCGCGCGATCGTTTGCAGGTGCATGCATGTGGCAGGTGACTGTAGACTGTCGCAGGTTTTTCCAAAACGATGACCCATCTAAGGGACCACATCTCTCCCCAAACTCTCGCATGTCCAATGTACACCTGTCTTTTGCAATAGATGGGATTCTATCACTGCATGTCATATGTTTACGCGCAGATATCTGTCAGAGTTCCTATTTCCCGGTAGGAAACAAGATGTGGGGAGAAAAAATCTGCCCCAAGTCTGAGAAGACAAAAATGGGGTCGATTAATCATGCTTCTGGTCTCGTCTACAATTTTGATATCCAAAGCGTTCTCTCGAGAGACTTGCGCCTTTTCAAATTCATCACTTGCCTTTGCAGAACTTCATTCCTTTTCAACTTCTTCTGTGCGCTGGCCAGAACCGCGCGAACGTTCTCCATGGTCGGTCCACATTCCTTGAAGTGTTTCACATTCCTTTCTTTCGACGTCCTTTGTGCTTCACGTAGTTGTATGATTGTATCTTGTGCTTCCCTGAGATGTCTCTTGAGCCAAGTCACATTTCCCTCGCGACCTTGTGATGCTGATGCTTCAAGGGTCTTTGCTGCTAACTGTTGTCTCATCTCCTTGTTTTCCTGGTATATCTCAACAATAGTGAGCTACACTTGCTTCAGCTGCTACGACGACCCACGAACATCCTTGCCTTCAGTATCTGTTATGCTCCTTCTGCCCCAACTTTCTCGACTTGGACCTTCGACAGGTTCCAGTCAAATGACGCGCATGAGTAACTCTTCGGCGGTCGACTTTGTGCACGGCACGCTCGAGACTTGGATCTCCTTGACTTCCTTGTTCTTCCTTGGCCTACCCCTTCTCTGGGGTATCAATTGTTGGGGGGACATGTCTTCCAACATTTTCCCTTCCTCTGCAACCCTTCCTGCTTCAGCCTCTGCGCGGTGTGATGTTAACCTTTCCGAGGGTAGAGGGAAATCTCCTTTTGGATCCTTAGGGATGCCCGTTGTAAGTAGGAACAAATCCCAGTTGTTTCACAATTTCCTTAACTCCTCGACTACCAACAATTTAATCAGCGAGACACGAGATGGTTTCCTTTTCGACTGGTTTGCTTCAGCTCGGGCATTGTCTACCATTTCTTGAAGGATTTGGTGCAAGAAGAAAGGCAAATTTAACAATCTTCTTCCTGTGAAATGCATCAAAAATCTAATGTGATGTGAATGTATTCTGTCAAACCTTCCCTCACAGGTGAAATATTTCCTAATTTTTTCCAGGAGTTTTCGAAAGGGCTCCTGCAAATATCTACTTGGAACACCCATTTCAACTTTCCCACCTAAACAGTCTCGCTTGATGAAGTCTTTGTAGCACCACGCATCCAAAGGCATGCCTTTAAACCATCTTTTACCACGTAGAGGGATCTCTTTTGCGGCCGACAAAGTTTCCTCTATAACCTGGAAAGCGACACCTGCAATTACCACGCAGGACTCGTTGAACTTGAGTGCGAACTATTCTGCTAGCTTCATGTTGAATCCTTGGATTTTTCTGCAAAAGGTCATGCATCCGACCTGTTCAAAAGATGCCATGACTTTCGGATCTTTGTTGACCAACGTCAAGATTTGAGGCTCGGGCCCAATATTCCTGCCACTTCGTGCACCCTTCCTTATGTTCTGGGATGTCATCATGGTGCAACGCATATTTTTTCTGCGCATGGTGGACTTGGCACGGGCCAAAGACATTAATCTCAATTGGCTCGGGCTCGCGATAAGAATTACAGGCAATGCATCAATTGGCTGGTGAATAGAATACATGCAGAATGCTCAGAATTTATAATCGGGTGGGCGAGAGATGAAAACGTGCCAGGGGACACTGAATCCATGGTGACTGAAGGTTTTGAAGCAAGTTGAAGATTTTTCGCAATACATTTACGCGACGGGTACACTTCAGAGTGTGCAAAATAAAGCTGATAAGAGCTACAGGGCATTTGTGATACGAGCGCCGTGATTTTTCATTCTTTCTGACTTCATAATGATATGATGATGGTCACTTTGTCTGCCAACACGACTTTTATCTAACCACTTACCTCAACCTCAGGCACGTAAAAGCCTTCTCTTCTAACAGGACTCGACTCTTTGGGAAAATACATTTACCACTTACACATGTTTTGGTTCTGACATCCCTTCCTGACTCCAAGGGCCAAAGGACCACTTGCTAACTCTAACCCATTCGTTGTTTGGTACATGACCTCACTTGCTTTGACACACGGATTCTGACTCGACTAAGACAGACTCTAACTGAAAAAATGATGGTGCTAACATGACCGACTTACCAGCCTTATGCGGGTCGAAGGTAATCGAGAGATTCGGTTTCCCCTAATATTGACCGACGATAGGAAGTTACCCAGGTGGTTGGGTGAACCTATCTCGCCAACTAAACCGTAATCCGAAACACTGAAGGTCGGAGCTGTGAAGGACCCAGAACCGTAGATCGTGAGATCCTTCGGATCTTTTCCCAGCCGTTGATATATCAGGGATGCGTGGCACTAGCCCCTTTAATTCAGAGATTGCACGCTTCAACAGGTAAGAGGATTTTGCATATCAATACTTCTGAATGCTGAATCCCCGAGGTAACCAGAGTCGTATATCTATAATTTACGTGACTGGATCTCGACCGTGAGCTCTGAGGAATGTAGAAACCTGTTAGTCCGGGGTGACGAGGTGCAGTGACGTCGCCCAAGGTGATGTGGACCCCAACTTGACGTGCCACGTGTCACTCGGATTCGTGTGTATCACGTACCCTATAGGCCCATTGAAACGTAACATGTGTCACCCTGATCCCTCCTACGTGTTAGTTCTTGATATGTGTTTGCCTAGCCAACATGGTTGGTGAAGTGACCAGGACTTTGGGAGTTTGGGACTTTGGACTTCGGAGGATCGGGGATGTAGTATAGTAGAGAGACCAAAAAGTCTGAAGGCCAGAACCACGTGGTGAACTCACTGGACTTCAAAAGTTCAGAATTCGAGGTGGTCTCGTGCATAGATAGTGAAGAGGCATCAAGCGCCGGAGCACTGAAATGTTGAGTTTCTCCACAACAAAGATAGGATATAGAGACAAAGTCAAGTGCTGGGATCGACCTGTGGATGGTCTTCCACTATGGAGGAAGGAACTTGAAAATAATACTTTTAAGGTGGATCCACATGGATGCCACATGGCCCTCAACCAATGAATGCTCGAAGAACATCAAAAATATATATCCACCGGTTCTGAGCTCGGGGTTTTAGTAGGGAGGTCCTGGTTAGAAAACTTTGGACGAGCAGAGTGTGGTAGAAACCCGAATGAAGGATTTGATCATTTAAGGAGAACGAAATTTTGATGCCCCATCCCTAGGAAAGTCACTCAGGGGTCGGGTGTGTTATAATTATTATTTATTAGACCCATATTTATTTTATTATTATCTATTTGTCTAAAACTAGTGGTTAAGCTAACTAAAGCTTAACAAAAGAAAGGTAGTTGAACTACCATAACTTGTTTGAAGAAGAATAAAGCCTAAATCAAAAGACGAGACAAGGAGAGGGAGAACAGAAGGAGAACTTCAGATATAAGGTCCGCTCTATTCTGAGTTTACTAGAAAGCTAAACCATCTTGATGACAACAGGGTCTTATTGAAGGCAACAAGATTCAAAACTGAATCATATCTTTCAACAACTTGTTTCTAAAGGTTATGATCTTTCTTGACAGTCTCCATGTTCTTGTTTGTTTATGGATTATATTTCATAACCGATAAAGGATATTTTGCAGAGTCAAGTAACAACCCTTTTATGGCAAGTTGATCCAGATCTTTAGCTTCAGTTTCTTTTGTTGTCGGAGTCTTTTTGTATGGTGTCCATTGGAGGCTTCTAAATCTGACTTTGGTCCCACCATCGCAAGGGTTTGTAAAGAGAATTTTGCTTTGTATCTCATAATGAAATTAATATAAATTTTTTATTTTCTGATTTCATTGTCACATGCGTATCTTATGATATTGTTCAGATTTTACTTTTATTCTAGTCCCTTTCCTTGTACACACTTATGTATATCTCCACTTCTTTTCTTTTTCATAGTTACATATAACATATAAAATCATCCTTAGTCCCTAGTACATATTACATGCGGATCAAGAGAATGTTTCGAATTATAGGCTATAAACCCCGGGTAACATTCCCAACTATCTTGCCTTAGCCTAGCAAGATTTGAAAATGCTTGAGTAAGGTTCTTCATACCTTTTCCTCAACAACAACGAGATGATCAACATTGCTATGAGTATTCTTTTGAAGAAGGGGATATGTGTTTCTTTGTCTTCAACCCTGCAGATAGAAGTCTTATCTAAAAAATAAAGGCCATCAAAATCTCGCACTTAATTTCTATTAATGTTATCAAAACCTCCATTGCATTGGACAAGTAGCCTACATATTGGCTCTTCCACCCCACTCCAAGATCTATCTAGTCTTTCATGTGTCTCGTTTGGAGAAGGTAGTGGGCTTGAATTGAAAAGTTTAGACTATCCTTCCCAAACTTGATCAAGAAGGGTCCATTTGGCTACAAATTGAAACAATATTGACCACCAAGGAGCATCGACTATGCCAGTGCATTGTATAAGAAGACTAGGGCTTAACAATGTGACTTAGGAATTGGTAACATTTTTACAACAGTTTCCACATCTCTAGCCTCAACGACAATGTTACTTTTGAAGGGGAAGGGCATGTTAGGTCCCTACGTTAAAATCCCTACTTTGGGGTACTTGGGAGTTAATGTATGAGGCATGTTATCACAATATCCAACACTTGTGCAAAGTCGTCACAAGATGCAAGACAAGTGTAACATATGGAAGTAGTTTCTACTGTCACCTTAGCAATTACTTCTCTCATTTTAGTGAAGGATAAAAGTACAATACAAGGGAGCCTTCCCTAGCAACCTCAAAGGATCCTATAGCAAGAATAAATCAAGTCTAGGGCCCCCTATCTTGGTTACTTAGTTATAGCACCAACTATATCATGGTTCAAGGTGAAGACAAGGTGGTTTAAACAAGACAATTTCAAAGTGTGTGTGTGAGGGGTGTTTCTTAAGACAATGAACTATATCTAGCACAACAAATTGATCAAGTAAATGCCCTAAAACACTACTTATCAAAGAAAAAGTATTGGCTATAATAAAACTTGAATAATCAGATGATTCACTTCAATAAATAACAAGTTATGACAATAGTAATATAAATTTCCTAAAGCTAGCAAAGATGCATTGAAAGATATACTAAATACAAGCCTAAACTAACACACAAATAACCAATGATTGTTGAAACATAAAATATAATGAAACTACTTCAAATGTGCAACATGTCAAAGCCCTAATTGGTTGAAAATTGTAATAATGCAACAATAAATGATGTCAAAAAGTGTTCTAAGTGAGAATGCAACAAAAATCATGAATGCTAAGCTATTTATGGCTTTAAGATGAATATGTAATGCAATTGGAGCTAGGTCTACCATAAGACGTAAAAGAGAGAGAGAGAATTTAGGGTTATAGGGTCACTTTTGTAAGCAAATAGATTAGTATCATCTACTTCCTTGGGCATATGGAGTAAATAAATACAGCTTTTATGGAGAGCAAAGGAAAGAGATAACTCAAGAATCAAACCTCGAGGGAGTACACTTACAAGCTCTGGGTATTGATTCTATAGAAGAGCAACTTAGGGAAGTCCACTCACAAGCCCTAAGAAGCCACTCTATGTCTTATAAAGGCCTTTAAAAAGAGATCAAAATGGATCTTAGGTCAAAACCTTAGAGCAGTCCACTCATAAGATCTATAATTTTTCCCTACAAGGATAAAACTAGGGGAGTCCACTCACAAGCTGTAAAAATACCCTTATATGCTTCAACAAACTTTAAATGAATGATAACAAGGGAAGGGAACTCACTTGCAAGTCTTCATGGGGTGTCAAAACAAGTTTTATCCAAGAAGAACAAGATGATGTGCAAATTATCACCACTTTAATAAAGGATTTACTTAATACAGAAAGAATAAACCACCAAATACTTGAAAAGAACACTTACTAGTCAAGACATTGAGCATGAAAGAAACCCTAACATGTAATCATCCACAAGAAACTTGAAAAAACATCCACTTGATCAATCTCCAAAAAGTGCCCATAAGTTCTCCATGACAAGTAAGAGAGTAAACAAGTGCTA
>JASDQU011508845.1:0-17026 GCA_032191745.1 Picea mariana
TATTCTTATTCTAGGATTTTTAATTGTATTAAGATTTATTTGTAAAATGATTATTGAATCCACCGTAACTGTGTTGTAATTCTATGTGGCATTGAAAAGTTTCTAATAATTTTTGGAATCTAGAGGTGAATTTTGGTAATTATTGTCATTTCAATTTCTCAAATTTATAATGGATGCCAGTTGAATTATGTATATTTACAGAGTACGAATTTTCTGGGTCACTTCCATTGGTTGGCGTATTAGGAAAAATAATTAGTTTATTAATTTATTTAGAAGTGATTGATGTAGTGAATTGGCTCTTGTACTGTGCGTAGAGACAAATGTCTTTTTATATGTTGGGCTTGGGAAAAATTCCTTGATAAGAGGAAGGAATTTTTGTCCCTAGTTTTCATGTTGTTTATTCAGTAAAACACACATAAATTTCTGCGTGTTAAACAAAACAAATTTCGAAATTCTTAGTGGCGTTGAAATCCGATTGTGTTTTTTGGAGCACAAATGTTGAATTGTTGTTTTGTTGATTGGTGAGAGATATATAAATAAGCATACTAGGAATATGTATTCAAGTTTTTGTGTATGTGTGAAATAGAATTTGATAGGAGGCATTACTCTTATTTTAAAGTAGTCTGAGTTTTCGCTTGGCATTTTCCTTTATGTAAAGAATTGAGAATCATTGCTTTAGTGGGTGTTCTTACATCGCCTCTTCTAAAAGAAAAAATATTTTTTGGGTGACTGTGTTATGCATAGTACTTTACCGTGTGTTCTTCCATCCTCTCATCTCATGAGTTTGGCATTCTGGACATTGTGCATTGATTGACAATCGTTGTTGGTCTGTGGGACCTTTTGTTTTTATTTTAAGGGTGAACTTTAACCTTGAGATAGATATGCGTAGGCCCTTCCTTCTTGATTCAAAGCCTTTAATTTCCAGACCAGATCGATATCGTATGGTTCACTATAGATGTTCTTAAAAATCTGGAATTTCATTCATGTATAGTCCTCACGAGCGGCTTCCAATTTGATTTTGAATGGAAGACTCTCTGTGTGTTTTTGGTACCTGAAAATAAAACTAGGGACCTCTGTGATTTAATTCTGACATTAGAGGTTCTCACATCAGGTTGCTCTGCGATCAGGTTAGTTGTATGTCGTTTGGATTTTTTGTCCTTTCTCTTACTTGTTTGATTTGCGTTATCAATTACTCTACTCAGATCTAGAGTAATCGATGTTCTACTTCTTTTTAATTGATTTTTATTTAGAATATGTGTGGGTCCCTGCTTTTAGGAAAAAACCAGACAACTAAACTTTCAACCCTTGCACAACTTTCAACCCTTGCACCTTAGTTGTAGTTCGATCTGTCTTTTGATTTAATCTCCTCTGCCTTATTATAGAATTTATCCCCAAATCTAGAATTGTGAATTTCGTCTTTTAAAGCTTAACTCTTGATGATCACCTATTCATTGCCACATCAATGACGACCTCTGATTTAATATAGTGTCTTGTTCCCTTAAGGCTTAACAATTGATGAGATCTTAATTTCGTTGCATGTTGAAATTAAATTATAGATATCATAACTTTAAATGCCAGAACCAGGGCTGGAACAAGTTTCAGATTGCGTTGTGTGTCAGATTAAGGTCTGGAACAAGTTTCATATTGCGTTGTGTGCCGGATTAGGGTCTGGAACAAGTTCTGGATTGTGTTGTATGCCGAATTTAGGAATGGAACAAGTGCCATATCAAGGGCTAGAAAAAATATTCCAAAGCCTTAGTGTCATGTGTAATGATTTTTCAAACATCTAAAACATATCTTTTAAACAAAGATAGGTGCCARCCCTTTTGTTATAACATGAATTGATTTCTTATCTTTTATTGTTCTTTTAAGGGATATATATAATTAGCATAGAAATATTTATTTGATGCTTAATAAGATTTGCTCTTCYTTAATTCCTTTAACTGGAATTGTATGTTAACATTTGAGTTCTTATCTATTGTTTAAAATAAGATTGGGTCTCCCTTTATTTCTTTTAAGTGGATTATAAGTCAACATTGAGTTCTTTAATTTATTGTTTAAATAAGACTGTGCTCTTCTTTAAATCGCTTCTAATGGATATATAAGTTGGTAAATGAAGTCTTATTATAGTAACTTAATATGTTTATCTTCTTAGTTCTTTTTAAAATGGATATGCAATCAGCTTGAATTCTTATTTATCCAATTATTATGATTGATTTTTTATAGTTCATAAAAGGATACATTGAAATATTTAAGTATTTCTTATGCAGATTTTATTCTTTTATGGGGTCTTATAATTGGATTGTAAATTAGTATTGACTTCTTTAGGCTTCACTTAAAGAATATTGATCTTCTCTTGGGTTCCTATAAATGGATACGGAATTTAACATTGATTTCCTTACAAAATGTTTAATAATATTTTCCATAATACAAGTACACATAGTTGAGCTATATGTAGATTTTACTGGCTATAGAAGATTGAAGCACTTGATAAATGATTCTTGACCTTAATGAACCTGACTTTGGAAAATTACTAATAATGAATAGAAATAGATCTCTATCTGTTACAAGACGGTAATTACGCTCATGTGGTTATTATTATTCTTTATGTAATATCCTCGTACTCATTTGCACTTAATTATTTCTTGAAGTTTGACTAAGCAAAGTAGTTATTCTATTGCAGTAGGAAGAATTGATGTTTAAGTATGGGCGATGAGTCTAGTCTTGAATTTCGGCTTATGATTTGATTAATGAGGTTTATATACCTCCTTGTTACTCAGAACAGTCTCCATTCTTGAGACCTTAAGTGGTCAAAATCAATCGGATGAATGCTGGACTTGGGTGTTGCTTATGTGTCTTGGAGGTCCTAACCATGCAGGATAGGTTGGACGGGTAGTTTCCTTATGTTATCTTATGAGATATGTTGATTCAATAATAGTGATGTTTCTTTTAGTTGATTGTGATGTAATTGATTGTGTAGTTATTAATATTTGTTGTGATGCATGTCAGTTGTCATAATGTTCGTATGTTTTGAAAAACAAATATTTACCTCTTTTGTACTCAATTTTTGTTGTCATATTGGAGGGATTGTTACATAGAGGGAAATGAAACTGCATCTAGTAGATATGATACACGAATAGGGACCAGAGGTGAAAAGGTTAGAAGAAAATTCCGTAGACACATGGAATTTTTTCTTGTCAAAGGAGGATCATGCTCTTATGATGATGAGAGCATATGTGAAAAAGAGGTGCCACTCAGGTATAAGCATCTGGTGAAACAATGGGTACCTAAGCAACTGTATTCCTTAGACACTGACTTCATTGTCAACAATAGGACATATTTCATTGCACCATCCTCCCTGCATGGCCTGGGGATATTTTCCATGGATGGAATAACTGTAAAATACAATACGGTAACAGAATTGATGGATTATGTTGGACCATGTTACAATTATAATGATTGGATGCAGGTGGACTAGTACATGCGAAGTATGCAAAGATATGCACTCGCTGCAAATTATATACATCTAATAAAGAACAATAAAAATAAAGGAGCGACTATCTATATTGATGGAAGGCATAAAGCTTCCAGAAATATCACAATGTTTATAAACAACACATGACCCGAGACAACAAACAAGCAACCAGATTGCATATATAAAGGATGCGAAGGGAATCGGGTATTCGTGTGCGCAATAAAAAAGATAGCTCATGGGGAAGAGTTATTAGTGGATTACCATTTGAATCAAATAGAAACTTGACTAATAGTGTGTGGGTACTTATGCAACATCTCTTTAAACAACCTCTATTTATTGCATTATATTTTTTGTATCTTTAACAATGTTTGAAATATTTCATGGTACCAATTTTATAATAATGTGGGAGGTTGATCGTTGGTCCCAATTTTACACTTAATGCAAATTTTATTATTTATTTATATAATTTTATTTGTGTGGCAGTCATTTTTTTGTTATCGTTTAAAAAAATTTAAATGTTTCGGGGTTCTCATTATATTATAATGTGGCAGGATGATCATGGAAAAGGGGCAGTTGCAGAACATGTAAACGATTAACAAATTTGACTTTGATTTTACATCAATTTTATTATTTGTTTATATAGTTTTATTTGTGTGACAAATAGTTATTTCATTTGTTTATATAACTGAAATAACATTGATTTTGTTGCATTTTGTAGTTTGTAGGCCTTGATGATCATGATTCCCTCAACGACGAGGAGTTGTATTCATCCACTGATCCAATGGTAATGATTAAAAAAAAGATAATTAAAGAGAACAAGGAACTTGATCACTTATTATACTATGCAGATGAAACTCTTAACGTCATAGAAAGGACCAATCTGGTTATGACACAACTTAAGACATATCAGGTAATAACCATAATTTAAAGTGATTTTTTTTATGTACTGATAAGCTCAATTATGATAGTTTTTTTGTAATTTTTACATTTTCTTTATTATATATAGATATTTGGAGCATGTTCCACCTGGTGTCGATAGTAGTGGCACTGTAGAGACACCATAGAGCCCTGACGCGGGCCATCATATAACTGCTAGATTGTTTACTTCTCCATCTTCCACACCTTTAGATGGAAACCATGACACACACGATGAGGCATCCAGATAATGACCAGGCTCTAGTAGAGGTGGTGAGAGAGATGAGGCTGGTGATGTGGTTGATATGGGTGCATTTCCTGGAGCTAGATGTGTGACCAACACAGGGACCCTTCCATGCACATTTTTGGTCGAAGATAACAGACTTCCATTAAAAAAATAAGAGTCATAAGTAGTTTTTCATATTTTAATTGTTTCATGTTGTCCATTTCAAACAAAAATAATCCTGATTATTATTTTTAAATTAATGATCATATCTTTTTGTGTGTAGGAAATGACTATTTTTATAAGCACCTAGAGAGCAAGGCCTTGTTGATTTTTGGGGCAACCGTATGCACAAGGTGGAATTTCCAGAATTCCAACCTCAAAAAAGAACTTTTGGATTATCTTGAAGGTATCTTTGGAGTAGAGACCTTCAATAAAAAAACAGTCGCCTCTGCAGAGGGTGAATATTTAAAATATACGCGGAATGTGTATAGATGAAACTTGGTATTAGACCCTAGGTATGAACACCCTCCATCGATTCTAGAGAGGGAGTGTAAGGCGCTCATTGATGATGCAAAAGAAAAGAAATTGAGAAAAACAGGAGAACAAATAATTGGTAACCCAAGGTAAATTTCAATATTTTGAGTTCAATACCTTTAATTTTCTTTAGATCTAAATAAATGTGTGGTATATAACATACTTGAAACTTTTGATGATAGGTTGTCTCACACTTCGAAGGAAACTAGAGAAAGGATTTCCGAACATGGCCAACATAGGCTAGGTCAGTGCGACTACTCGAGGCTACAGTCACAAATCGTAAGTACCGAAACATCTTAACAATATTAGTTGTATCACCTTACAACTTTCAGGTAATTGCATCCAATAACATTGGAAATACATACTCTTGTGAAATGTAGGGCGATGACTTTGGAACTAAAACCATGAAGGAAGAGCTCCAACTTAGTTACAAGTACGACTGAAAAGTTGTCATTGATTGTAGGAAAAGCATGGGGTAGACACCAAGATCTAGTTTGCGGGATAAGCTAAATAAAAATAATTCCACATCAACCTTTCATTACTTATAAAATACATAAATGTTTGATATCATCCATAACTTTAATTTTTTACTTTTTTTTAATCAGGGGAGCAACTTTATCAACAAAAAAATTAGTACTGGAAAACAATGTGTTGATAGTGTAGCGCAACCAGAAGTTCATGGTGCTCTCGAGAAGCCCCATCCTAGTGGGGTGCAGCCCCAAAATGTTCATGTGACTGAGGCCCATGACAGTAAAATGACTGTATATTAATCATATACTTAATAATTTCATACTTATAAATTTTGTACTTATAATTCTTATTACTTATAAATTTATGGTTTTGTCCTTATAATTTTTTTCGTTTCAATGATAGAGGATGTCATAGTTGAGCCTCCTTGACTTGAATATCAGGAGTATAGGGAAACCATTCCAACGATGCCCATTAGTAGACTAGAGAAATAATTACATTGCAAAGGTTTTTTTAATATTAATGAACTGCTTCAATGATATTTAAAAATTGGCCATATAAATTTAATATTTTTTGTTTTTGTAGGCAATGGCCACTCAAAGAAACCTCCACACTGTGGGTATGAGATTAGGCATGCTCAACATGATAGGATTGAAGAAACATCATATGTTGAAGAGCCCCTAGAAAACAAAGACATGGAGGTTGATGAATTACTTAAGAACTACACTAGAAAACTAAAGAATACTAAGAGAAATTTATGATGTATAATAACTTTATAAGACAGATCGATGTGCATTATATAGCTAGTTTATTTGGAACATATTTTGGATGATAAATCTCATTTATAAAATCTTTGTTTATGACATATTCCTTTGAATGATAAACTTCATTTATAGATTTAAAATTACTTTTTATCAATTTTGAATATTCTTAATGCATATGTTTTATTAGAATATATATCGGGTATTGGGGAATTGAGAGTGATGTGCGGGGAGGAGGGGCCATAGGTGCTTCCACTTCACATGGTTGGACCTGTTCAGTAGAGAAAAATTATTGGAGTCATTTATTCTTGGAGAAAACCTCTCTCAATCCAGCAGAGCAACAACATAGTCAATGTTGACTTCGTTGTTGGTCCTTCAGAGTGAGGGAGCTTTTCTCCAAGATCATACGGCTCCAACAAATTATTCTCGAAACCAAGAGGATCTTATTCAGGTCGTCACATCTGAGATGTGTTTTTTTGTGTGTCACTATTTAATCTCATCTCATATGGATTTTCCAAAAAAGAATATCAATGCTGTTTACTATTAGCAATCTTGTCAGTTTTAATTTCTATTAGGATTTATTGACATGTCTTAAAAATATTTTTTGGTTTTTACTAAAAACTAAATATAATTTTGTTTGTCTTTACTACAATATGTAGTTCACACATTTACAGATGCTCTAAATGTTGTACCAATAGCTTATCCAAAAATTAGTGGACTCCAACCTGTTGATACTTTGACAACAGTAAAGGCTCAATAAGATAGGGTATGCATTATAGTATATATTTCACAGGAAAAGGTATGCTCTTTTTCACATCCATCAGTCTAGTTGTGTGGCATCTACTCTCTTTTGAAAGTTGAAACTCATTCCAAAATTATTTGATTTTGCTTGATGCTCGGTTCTTACACTTCTATCGTATGATGTACGCACTTTCATGGTTGTTGGCACTACTTTCTTGTTCACCATCAACTTCCTCATGTACCATGCAGAAACCAAGTTCATCCAAAAACTCATGTGGCACCTTGAATGCTTCATTAAGAATTGACTTAATATACTTAGCAACTTGGCTAGCCAATTGTTGGTTGGGTGTAACACTACACCACTATGTCTCCAACAGTTCAACATGTTCCAAATCCATTGATGTGGTTTCTTCAATCATTGCTTGGTCATTGAAATTAGTTCTTCATTCCTCTAAGGTACTCAAAATTTTCCCAATTGCTTCCACAGTTGGAAAAGGTTCCACCAAAACCTTCATTTTTTTAAGTTTTTTTGAGTCTTTCTCATCGAAAATTTACTGAAAACCCTATTTGAAATGGTTAACCACTCTCCTATAATAGCTTTCAATTCTAGTTCACATAGACCCTACTAAACATTACATAGAAACACTTCTTCATTACTTTGATCTTGTTTGTCTATGCAATGATGAATCACACGCAGTAGGTGCTCAAACTCATGAAACCTTTCTTGAATTGTTCCATTGTATTGCAATCAAATATTTTTGTAGCTAAGTGCTTCAACACACTACCCGGAATGCATGATAAAGTTGTTATCTATCGAAAACTTGGCATCCTCATGGTTTTCATCTACTAGTGCACTTTTCTTAGTGCAACACATTTTCCCTTGGTGAGTGCCCATGTCAAGAACATCTACAACTATCGTTAGATCAAGCTTCACCAAGGCATTATAATGTTTTTTGTAGATTGTTGCAAAATAATTTGAATCCTTGTTTGGTACTTGCTTAAATTATGCACACTTTCTTGTGACACATATCCTGTATGGTATACTTCTTAGGTTTTCTAGTCAATTGCTTTCACTAATAATTAACGTACATACATAGAATGAATCAAGGATGTCTTAGCTAAGAGTATGGACCATGAATATCTATGTTAACTTTTTCTAACATGGAAACATCAATTCACATTAAAGGAAATTATTGTTAGGTTGACCATAGAGTACAATAGTAGTGCCAAGGATGATTCATGCAAATGAAATAGTAGAATCTTTTTTCATTTTTTTTAAATACTCAGATCCATTGCTCTTGTGAGGAATAGTATCATTGATGCTATTGATATTTCATCCATGGTATTGATAGTTCGTCGATTGTATAGATAGTTTGTCGCAATGATTTTTTTCATAGTTTGTCTCTTGTGCGACGAATGACAAACACCTTAGGTCATCTCTCGTGCAACAACATCCTTGGGTCATCTTGCGAGCGACGACATCCTTGGTTTTTCTTAGCCGTGATGATCTCTTTAGGTCCTCTCTCTTATGATGATCTCTTTGGGTCATATTTCTTGTGAAAATATCCTTGGGTCATCTCTCTCACGACAATCTCCTTGGGTGATTTATCTCTCGATGATGTCTTTAGGTTGTCTCATGTGTGCTGACATCCTTACGACATACTTAGGTCATCGCTTGGGCGACGATATCCTAGGTTCATTGTGATTTCCATGACACAAGATGTGATGTTTGTGGGTTCCAAGCTCAATCACCATATCCATGACAAAAATCCATAGGGGCATCGAAATGATTGTCGCAAAATGACCCAAATTTACTAGTGTGGAATGACTGTCATAATGGATGACACTGTGTTCCTGAGTTCTTGCAAGAAATATTTGGATTGATGCTCAGGATTGTTAAGGTATCCCTAGATATCCTAGGTAGTATGAACAACAACATTAGCCTCGAGTTTTGTGACCTTAGAATATGTAATGTCCATTGGGTTGATTTTAGCAATCAGTGGTCCAACAACAACTTGCGCATCTAAGAGTTGTGTGAACAAGATCAAGGACTTATCAATCAAAAACGTTATGATATGTGATATACTCTATTTCTTAGCTTAGGCTATAGTGATCTCATTTTTCTTTTCCACCATAAGTGTCATTGCAATAGCGTGCTCTCCTGGAGGTATAGAGGCCAAGTTTCTCTTATGTTGTGTGACCCCAAACATAGTTACAAGGAATCGATCTTCAATTGTAGATACCTCATGAAAATTTTGGAGATGATTCCATAAGGCGAAGTTGCACTCAACGAATCTTGAAATGTGTCCACCTTGTGTTGGCCATCTTGGACAGAGTCTCGAGCCAAATTAGTCATTTGGTGTAACTGATTTGTTGTTGGACTTAGTTGGTGGAGTGGTGGATGAAGATATGTCAGCTATGAATCCAAATTTTGTGGGAAATCCTTCACAGTTGAGAGATTAAAACTGGGGTTAATGTCATTCCCTTGTGTGGATGTAGTTGGAATTTGCACATATATGTTGTCCATAACCCCAAGGAGGTTAGTGAACGTTGTACTCATCTTAGTGTATTGGGCCTGGGCGGTTACATGTGTTACAACTTTTTATTCATACTTCTACTACAATGCTTGGTGATCATGAATCACCTTTTCATAATTCTCGCGCGTCTAGTTATGCATGACAATGTCCACTAGGTGTTGGAGTTGTATCTATACATGGGCATGATTCAGAACTTGGTGTTGCTCACTCATATCAAAGATTAATGTGGTAATACAAGCTTGTACAATTGTAGTTGGAATCAACGCCGAAGAAATACATCCAGTGCTTCTATCTATTGTGGTTGGGGTAGATGAGTCGAATATGAGGACCTGAGAAGGGGTACTGGAACTATTTTCGAAATCGGGCCATCACAATGGAGTGCCTGAGGGCGTTTTTGTGGCCCCATATCAATAGATATGGTCAACATTGTGAATAGCCTCGGTATGAATTTATTGTTGGAGAAACACTTATTTTTTGAGTTCATCTATAAATTTTATGACGCATGATGCCATCGAGATGAAACCTTGTTATGCTGAGGGATTGATACTGTGGAAAGTTCGGTTGGTCCGCTATTGTTTTTCACTGATTGGAGTGGCATGTGGTTGTTGTTGTGTGGGTTGTGGGTCCCAAGGGAACTTAAATAAGGTGTAATGTGTGTATTCCCCCTCTCCCCAGGGGGGGGACCGTGAGTTATGCCTACAACCGCGCAACCTCAGTTCACCTGCGGTCTAGATTGTACTTACTGTGCATTTTGAGAGTGTACATTTTTTCAACTGGAACTAGTTGCAGATGTGCAGGCCATTCAACGATGCATTGTGGATGTCCTCTTATGTGATGAAGAACAATAGTAGAACTATTATATCCCCTTAGTCATCACTGGGATAGATGAAAATGTTAGGAAAATTACATTCAAATAGAAGGTAACCAACATACCTGTCCATAATGGTGCTCAAAATGTGAACTTAAAAAGTTGTTTCCCGAATCAGTTGTCAGTACCACCTCTAAAAAAACTCGTCATCAGAATTTTGGGTGGTAGGATCCCTACTCTCATGCAGTTGAAGGAATTGAGGATATTCGAGGGCATGACCACTCCCATCAGGTCGTTCAAACCCCCGAGAGGGTCTCTGGAGCACCATGGCAAGGAGAAGTAGTATCCAACTATAATGAAACTATTTCCTGGAATCTTGGGAATCTAGGCAATAACCAATGAACTCATTCAATAAATACTGGGCCCAATCCATTTGAATGCCTACTACACACCACTCAACTACAATGACCACCCCAAATGGAGACTCCTCCTTTGTACAAGTGCACAAGATCTTACAAGCTATCAGTTGAGTAGAAAATATACCAGGTGTTGATTTTTTAAATTAGTAACCCATGTGTTTTGTGACATGTACTATACGAGCCACATACTTCATGTTGGGAAGCATATTTAGTGGTTAAATAATTTTCTAGATTGTCACCATTCATGGGTAGGCCTATAAATAGTCAAATGTTTTCTTCATTGACTACATATCCCCGCCCCCTCCCCCCCCCATCCACAAGTATCCACAGTGTATGTGGGTGAGTAAAAATAAGACACAAAGGGTCATCATCTCACTATGCCCAAAGTGAGGGAAATCAATTAAAGACAACATGTCAGCTTGTTGAATGGGTTTGACACACTCTTATGTGAGAACCAATGAATTATCATATGCATTGCAAATTATTGATGCATAATTGTGGAAGGCCAAGGTGGGAAAATGATCAGGGCCTCAAACATCATGATCGACAAATTGCATATTTTACACTTGTCCCATGGGAGACCCTATGAAACTGACATGTCGAGGCAATGACGGTTTTGGTACCTGACAATGTTGAGAAATCTTAGATCTATTTTGACCATGTTCTCTACTAGATGAAGCCATTATTACTATTTAATTTGAATTTTGTCGATGGCTAATACTAGATTGAAGGGACTATATTTATTCTTGTTTTTGTTTCTACTATTCCTCCAGACTAAAATTGTACACACTTTCTTATAGAAATAGGAAGGTTGGCACTTAGCTGGCCAAAAATTGATTTGGAAGAAGGAAAGTTTCTAGGTAGGTACAATGGTACAACTAGGAGTCCTGGAGGGGGTCATCGAGAACTCGAAGTGTCATATGGTAATCATTGATCCCATCTATAACATTAAGCCTTATACCATATCAACCATATTTTTGAGTCATAAATGATCGAGATTTTTATGAGACACCTCTGCCAACATTTTTGATTTGTGAGACATCTCATCCCTTTGTATGAATAGTGCATGGCTACCAATGTTTCTACCAAATGCGGGGAATCTCAATATGGGTGTTCTCCATCTAGATCAAGAACATTGGCAATGGTGGCAATGGAGAAAAACTTCCCATCAAGGGTATACCACTTGGACCCAATTTGTGACCAATCTTTATGAACACTTTAACACTGACACCAACCATTTCGGCTGTTTGAAAAAGTTGAAACAATCAGGAATAGTAGAAGACTTCATAGCTACCTTTGAGTGCCTAGCTTTTCGAAAAAAGGGAATGAATGATGCTTTATTTCGAGAGTGGTTTATCAGTGGCCTCAAGGAAGATATTCAGGCCCATGTCCTCATGGCTCAACCTTCGAGTTGGGTGGAGGCTACTAAAAAAGATAAGGAAGCACAATAGGTTGTATCCTCTCAAAACTGTAAACCCTCCTTAATCCCTCGCCCTAAACTCGTAAATCCCACTACTCCCTCCGCCCCATTAAAGATACAAAAATTGACCAGGGATGAAATGGATGAACGCCAACTCAAACACCTTTGTTATAATTGTGATGACAAATATTTCCTGGGCCATAAGTGTAAGGAACAAAAGATTTTTATGGCCATCTCTGAGGATATTTTGGAAGAGGATGTTGAAACTCCCCTTGTGTCTGAATCACCTGAAATTACTGACATAACCCCTCCCTCAGACCCTCCCGAAGTGGAACCAATCATTTCCCTCAATGCTTTCACTGGCTTCTCCGCCCCGCAAACCCCCAAGTTAATCGGTTACATCAAGCATCGGAAGGTCATCATTCTGGCTAATAGTGGAAGCACCCATAATTTTATTCATCGCCACATTGCCCAAGAAACTCATTTCTACATCCATGCCATCAAAAATTTCCAAATCATGATTGCCAATGGTGGTTCCATGAAATGTGGAGGGTGCTTTGAAAATGTGTGTCTCCAAATCGGTGACTACCACCTAAAATCCCATATGTTTTCTATGGACATGGGCAGTTGTGACATTGTGTTGGGTGTAGAGTGGCTAAGGACTTTGGGTCCCAGTCTTATGGATTTTAAGGAATTAACCATGAAATTCGACCAGGAAGGCCACCAATATGAATTCCAAGGCATCACTGTTGGTTCAGCTAAGGTCATTAGTTCCCATCGCCTGGAAAAGTTGCTCAAAAAAGGTCATTCTGGTGTCATTTCCCAACTCCATGCCATATAAGATATAGAGACACCCCTGGTGCCGCAAGACCTCCAAGCCCTCCTTTCTAAACATCAAATGGTATTTTCCACTCCCCATGGACTCCCTCCTTCCCGCGGTATTCATGATCATTCCATTCCCCTTGTACCCGAAATCCTTCCTCCCAATATCTGTCTGTATCGCCACCCCTTTTCACAAAAAAATGAAATTGAGAAAATGGTCCCTGAACTCCTTAATGCAGGCGTTATCCTCCCTAGTACGAGCCCTTACTCTTCTCCTGTAGTCATGGTCCTGAAGAAAGAAGGTTCTTAGAGAATGTGTCCTGATTTTTGTGCCCTCAAAAAACTGACCATTAAAGACAAATTTCCCATTCCTATCATTGATCACCTCTTGGATGAATTGAGTGGCACCCAATTCTTTACTAAACTTGATCTTCGCTTGGGTTATCACCAGATATGTATGAAAGAGGCAAACATTCCCAAGATGGTCTTTCAAAATCATGAGGGCCACGATGAGTTTTTGGTCATGCCCTTTGGCTTCTGTAATGCCCCCTTCACCTTCCAAAGCCTCATGAATCATGTCTTCCGTCCCTTTCTCCATCATTTTGTCTTAGTTTTCTTTGATGATATCCTCATATATAGAAAAACCTGGACATACCATCTTACTCATGTGGATCGAGTTCTCCATCTACTCTCTTAGCACCAAATTTTCATGAAACAGTCTAAATGTGTTTTTGGTGCCTCAGAAGTAGAATACTTGGGTCATCTGGTTGGCAAGGATGGCATCAAGGTGGATTCAAAAAAGATTGAAGCTATGCCAGACTGGCCACACCCAAAGACTCTCAAAAGCTTGCATGGATTTATGGGATTAACAGGGTATTATCGCAAGTTTGTTAAGAATTATGGAAAGATTGTAGCACCTCTCACTGCTCTCCTCAAAAACAACTCTTTCACTTAGACTCCAACCACTGCTCAAGCTTTGCAAACCTTGAAGATGGCCATGTGCACCACTCCAGTTCTGGCCCTTCCTGATTTCACAAATACCTTTGTGTTGGAATGTGATGCATCAGGGAAAGGAATCGGTGTTGTCCTTATGCAAGAGGGTCAACCTTTGGCCTTCACCAACAAGCAACTATCTGAAAGGAATCTGGGCAAACCCATCTATGAAAATGAAATGTTGGCTATTCTGCATGTCGTTGATCTGTGGTGCCCTTATCTCTTGGGGAAACATTTCCAAATTAAGATAGACCATCAAAGCCTCAAGTACTTTCTGGAACAACGCATTTCCTCCCCGGAGAAACAAAAATGGGTGACTAATCTCTTTAGATATGATTATGATATCATTTACAAGAAAGGAAAAGACAATGTGGTGGCGCATGCATTGTCCCGAAAATATGAAGAAAAAGGATCCCTTTTTTCTCTTTCCTTCATTGTACTAGATTGTAACATCCCGCTCTAGTGCACTCAGTGAACTTATTCTTTGAGGACACTTGCTCGCAACTGATCCGGATTATTATGATATTAAAACATTTGACTTTGATTATGATGTGTCATGGGTAGATGACATGTTGTTTTACTACATTGACATAGACATGTGTTATTGACTCGGTTTTACTGAGTGTGCAGGATTTTGGACCTTGAGGATGCAGAGGCATCGATGGAGCCCCTTGGACTCCGGATCGATTCAGGGAGTGTGCTACTTGGGTTTGATTGATTTACTGTGATATTAATACCTTTTGATTAGATGATATGATGTGGACATGTTTTGACATGATTGTTGATGATGCAAGATGACGATAGCTTGCCGAACAGACTCACATATGGAGTAAAGGGGCCACACATGACTACCAGAGAGGTTGAGGGAGAGGTGTGGACAACATCCCTGCCACAACCTACTAGCACTCCCACCGTGGCTCGAGCTGTAGGTTAACGATTACCTAGTTCGAGAGGACCCACGATGCCGTGAGGGCATACTGTGACAATTGCTCATGATGATTCTAAGGGGTGTGCAATAAGGCAGGGGCCTTATTCCTTAGAAGCCCTTAGTCTCCCACAAATTCACCTGGTAGAGTGTTGACTCCAGGGGTTATTGATGTCTACCAATCAGTCAAGAGGTGAGTGGTACCCTTGGAGCATGTGGTGCGTCTTGAAGGGCATGTCGCGCAAAAGAAACAATAGAGGCGAGCGACACCCTTGGAGCACGTAGTGCGTCCTGAAGGGAATGTCGTGATGATGATGATAAAGAAACAAACCTATATGGCCCTAAGACAATCAACACTTTAAGAAATTTTAAAACAACCCCCCTAATTAAATGTCGCCCAGTTGAGAATCTAAGTCGTAAGTCTAAAAACTTCGCTAGGGGTAAGATTTTGTCTACCCTTGAGAAAATATCTATATAAAATTATAATAATAAAATTTAAAATAAAAAACCCTTACGTAATACTTTGGTCTTCATAAATTTTGGGGTAAAATGAAGAGAGTAAGAAATTAAATAAAATCGGTGGATAAAAAAAATATAAAGAAGAATTTAATTATTTTTAACTTTTGATAGTTTTAAAAGATGAAATAAATAATAAAAGGGAAAAGGGGTTAAATTGCAACTGTCGTTTTTAGCTCTAATAAAAAGGGGAAAGAGGGAAATTATAAAATTTAGGAAACTAGGTGATGGAGGTAACATAAAAAGGGAAAGAGGGGAACTTATGGTAAAAAGCGGGAGGTCAACTTAGTAAAGAATCTGCAATTAAGAACCTTCTAAATTGAACTAAATTAGCAACTTTATTTTAGGGAAAGTCTTTAAAACCTGTAAGGGAATCTAGGGACACCTACGAGTAAATTAGGAGTAACTTTAGGTGGGTGAGGGAAATGACACAATTAATAAATTAAAGAAACTAATTATTGGAGGAAAGTGGGGGATGGATGATGCAGGAGCATCGCCAACGTCAAGCGAGCGTGGGGCACACACCAACGCATTTTGGGCACGTGATGAATTGCTTAAAAACTTTTGAAGATGGATGCACCAAACGTAAATGTAATAGTTAAGGAGAGGTGAACTTCTTAATTTGTAATCAGACCTTGACCGTACTGCTCTCATCTGAAGGACTAAGAAGGCATTTATGTTAGTTAATGTTAGTAGGTAGATTTAAAATCTTTAGATTAGACAGTTTAGAGAGAGGAGGGAAACGGGATATAGACACCCTCATTTGTATCATTGTAACATAATCAACATTATGAGAAGAGAGCATAGGAGAGAAGAAGCAAAAACTGTGTAAAAGAACCCATGTACAGAACTTATGAGATTAATATATGAAGTTTGATTCAAAATCATGGCGTTCAAATACTTTCTATGTATGCATGATTGAATGTTATGCTCGTGCTTGTTTATTCTCTATTATGTATTCGCTTTGATGTGTGAATGTTTGATTTCATATTTAAATGTCTGAAATCTGAAGAAAGGGAGAGTGAGGAATGAGTTTCAATTGTTTCTCTTTCTGAGCAAGAGTTTTCCTGCAAGGAGTGCAATGAAATTTTCTGCAAGGTGTGCGTTGACGGAGGTCAGAGTTCGTCTCTACAAGCTCAGGAGAGATAACATGGTTCTCATTCTCGCAGAAGTGTAAGTTAAGCACCGGAGCTGTGCAAGGAGTGTGCAGGCTGAGTGAAGTCTCAGTGTTTGCAAACTGAGCGAAGTGGTGGAAAGAATGTGTAACGACCCTTAATTATTAAGCATAATAAATTTAATAATAATCCTAAAAGATTAACTAAACTGTATTTATATTTTAAAGTAACATTTCTAATTGGATATTATTAAATAGTGTTCATGAGGGTTAATGAATGATTTAATTATTAGTTAATTCATTAATTAATTAAGTATTAAATTAATAGTTAATAATAAAAATATAATACTAA
>JASDQU011508846.1:14584-26474 GCA_032191745.1 Picea mariana
ATCTTAAGCCTTGAGGACAAGGCTGTTTTTAAGGGGGCGGACATGTTAGGGTCCTAACCCGCACATAGGTAGAACAATATATTTGGATGTAATAAAGGTCAATATTAATAAGGACTTTCAATAAACTAGAATAAGGCGGATGTAAGAAGACCTAATAGACGATTTTGCTTCTAGAGGGATCTTCCTCTAGATGCTTCTTTTTAGTATAAATAGGAGTCGAGGGTATGAGAATCCTAGCTTGGATATTATTGTAATAGAGATTTGCTCAACTAGAGGTTGCCCCCTCGAAGAGGCCCGTGAACATTGCTTTCAGATTCAAAGTGCTATTTCTCTTGTTATTCTTATATCATTTCAGTGTTATTGTGGTGAATGTTCTGGTTATATTGTTGTTATTCTGCCATTATTAGCATTTTATTTTAGTTCTGCATACATTTTATATCTGGTATATTATAGTAAGCTTCTGGACTAGTGCTAGTGTTATGTAACCTTGTTATTATTTATATCAAGTGGAAATTGTTAGAAGGTCTTAACAATTGCTGGTGAATATAGAGTTTATATATTTGTGGATACCTTGTTGACCTAAATAAGAATCACCTAAGTTTTAGATTGAAGGTTGAAATGGGATTTTCTGTGTTTAAGGAAATGCATAATTGATTGCTAATGACATGCCAGGGTTTTGGCTAGTAGCTATTAGAATGTGATTAAATGCTTTAAATATGCAAAGTTTTCTAGCACCTTAACCCAAAACATTATTCTTTTTCCTATGGGATGTGGCTTAATTGAGATGTCATGCTCTAGAATAGAAAAGGGATTCTATGTAAAATTTAGAAACCATCACTATGTACATTTTGAATGCCTAGAGTCAAATGTTTTTTGGGAAAATTTAATTTTTAGTTGGTGTTATAGCATCATTTGCCACTACACATGCATATGATGACTCATTGGCCTATGTTACATCCCTTTCCCTGCTTGCAGGACATAAATCTCCTTTTTGATCCTCAAAAACTTATTTAAAAACCCCATTCATCAAAGTGTATGTGACTTTCCTTAAATAAACTCGCGTACATACGTGGGTTCCCTGTTAACAACTCACGTACATGTTATTTTTTGCTAAAAAAAATATAGTCCCGACATTTCGGGCGGAGTTTACATTTTTTTCCATTCCTTAACTTCCTAAATCCTGTACATAATGACTCCAACCATGAAGATGGAGTATAAACGATATCCTTAGGGTGGAGGAAGGGGAGAGCCAATACATGAAAATTGAGATTGTCTCAAAGTGAGTACATAGAGAAGTTGTTGGAGAGGTTTAGAATGCAGAATGCAAAACCAATTAGCACACCTTTGGGAAAACATTTCAAATTAACCAAGGAAATGTGTCCCAAGACATAGGATAAGATATAATACATGTCCATGGTCCCTTATTCATCAAACATTGACAATTTGACATATGTGATGGTGTGCACAAGACAAGATATTTCACATGTTGTGGGAGTTGTGAGCAAGTATATGAACAATCCAGGTAAAGAGCATTGGGAGGCAGTAAAGTGGATTCTCAGGTATTTGAGAGGTACTTCTACTCATGCATTATGTTTTGGAGGTTCAAACATTATTCTACAGGGATATGTTGATTCATACATGGTAGGTGATAAAGATAGTAGGAGGAGCACCACAAGGTATGTTTTTACTGTAGGTGGAAGAACAATAAGTTGGATTTCGAAATTGCAAAAGGTTGTCTCACTTTCAACAACAGAAGCAAAGTATGCTGCTACTACGAAGGATAGTAAAGAAATGATTTGGTTACAAAGGTTTATAGGGGAAATGGGAAAGCAATGGGAGAATAGTGGGTTGTACTATGACAGCTAGAGTGCCACTCATCTTGCAAAGAACTCAACCTTTCATTTGAAGACTAAGCATATATGGCTCAGGTACCATTTCATATGATCCATTATGGAAGATGGACAATTGAAGTTGGAAAAGATACATACTAGCCAGAATATTGCAGATATGTTAACAAAGGTAGTAACCAGGGAGAAACTGTGTTCCTACTAAGTTTCAGTTGGCCTTCAAGCATGAAGGTGAAGATGAGAAATTTCCCAGGTCCAAGGTGGATCATATTCTAGTAGTAGTGGAGTTGTTGTGATAAGTCTCCAAGTGGGATATTGTTGGTTGTGGAGATTGATTATTTTCCTAATTCATATGCAGGTATGCTTATCCCTCTTCTGCTAGGGGTTTGGGGGCAGAGCCTCTGAGGAAAATATTGGGAAAATTTCCTTGTAAAATATTGTAATTTCGTAGTCAATCTGGACCGTTCATTATAAGGTCGTAGATCTGATGGTAGAAGTTATGTTAGGGTTTTATCCCAAGAAAGACAACCCACTTTTTTATATGAGGGAATTGTATTGTGGCTATGTATGTGAGTGAATATTCTATTCTGAGAGAGGAGAGTGTGAGAGAAAGAAGAGGAAGTTTCAACGAGTGTGTTGTAGGTTGTATCCCTTCATTTTCTAGATAATAATAAAGGAAGGACCTAACAATTTCCTTAGTGGATGTAGCCCACACTGGGTGAAACACGTGTCTCTATTGTATTTTGTATCCTATTTGTTTTATTTCCACATATATTTTTATTTTATTGCTATGAGATCCTGTTTTTCTAACACACAAAACAACCACCTTCTTCCTTGGAATATACACAATGATCAACCTTGCTTCTCCTTGGTATATATCAAAATTTTTGTACCACATGCTTGGCGATTGCTTTAGACCATAAAGGGATCTATTCAATTTTCACACTAGCTCTTTCTTTCCCTTTAATGCAAATCCTTCAGGTTGTTTCATGTAGATTTCATCTTCCAGGTCCCCATGTAGGAATGTTGTCTTCACATCCATTTTTTTTATTTCAAGATCAAATGCTACATTTAGAGAAATTAGTAATATAATGGAAGTTGATTTTGAAATAGGGTAAAAATCTCACCGAAGTTGACACCTTCGAATTGTGAATATCCTTTCGCTACCACTCGAGATTTGAATTTCTCAACTTGACCTATTGCATTCAATTTTTTTTCGAACACCCATTTACTACTGACAAGTTTTCTTCTACTAGTTAATTCAACCAAATCTCATGTCTCATTCTTATGCAAGGATTCCCATTCTCCGACCATGGAATCCTTCCAGTGTTTACCCTTGTCGAGTCAAATGCCTCCCTAGAAAACTTGGTCTCCTCATTAGTAGGAGATAACACAAATGAAGAATGGAAATTAGGTGGACTATACCTTTCATCTTATTTTCTTAATTGTTCATACCTCCTTACAATGGGAGTTGGTTATTCCACCTCTTCATATGATTCAATTGACTCATTTGAATCATGTTCCTCATTCCTGAACTCAAACACCGGTTTCTCTGGTTCTTTATCTGTTTGAACCTTTTCATACTTGGAAGTTCCATCGACTTCCCCAAAGACCACATCTTGACTATACATTGTTTTACTTGATGCAGGATCCCATATATTATATCCTTTCATTCCATCCTTGTACCCAATGAAAATACACTTGACTTCCTTCTTGTCCAACTTGTTCCTCATTTCCTTAGGAACATGCACAAATGCATCACAAATAAATACTTTGATACGTTAGAGTGAAGGATTATTACCAAACCATACCTCACGCAGAGTCGATTCAACTCGAATGGATGAAGGAGACCTATTTACCAAATATTTTGCAATGTCGACTGCCTCTTCCCAGAATTCTTGTGTGAGCTTAGCACCACTGAGCATGGTCCTTTCCTTTTTCATCAATGTCCTATTCATTCTCTCATCAACTCCATTCTTCTATGGGGTATATGGTGTGCTATGCCACACTACTTACAAAAATGCTCAAATTCCTTTCAATATAATTCACCACCAATGTTAGTTCTTAGCACCTTGATCTTCGTATTTGTCTAGTTTTTCACAAGAGATTTAAACTCTTTAAATTTATCGAAAACCTTTGATTTCTTCCTCAGGAAATATATCCATGTATTCCTAGAAAAATCATCAATAAAGGAGACACAATACATGGATCTACCAAGTGAAGGGTCTAGTGCATGCCCAAACACATCATTATGAATTAATTTCATAATCCCCTTTTCCCTTGTTACTCCAGATGGGAACCTAACCCGATTTTGTTTTCCATATATGCAATTCTCACAAACAATGACTTCCAAATTACAATTAGGAAAAACTTTGACCATACATTTATTAAGAATAGCTCGAAGTCATTTTTCTCCAATGTGTCCCATCCTTCGGTTCCGTAACATATTTAGGTCAACTTGAGGAAGAATATCCGAGTCCGTTTGTATCAACTTAGCTCGAGTTGAGTTGGGTTGAGTCGAAGTCGATTCAACTTCGGAAACAACAATGTTGTTGCATGTTGTTGAGTTGGAATTCCCTAACAAGTTGTATAGGGCTCCAATACAAACTCCTTTCATTAAGACCATCTCACCCTTGACATTTTTGCACGTATCCTTTTGAAATAGAGTGTGCACACCTGCATCACTCATCATGCTGATAGATAGAAAGTTTCTTTCCAAACCTGGAATACGTAGTACACATGGAATGGTTCTTCTCCTCCCATCTTGCAGTATCATCTAGACTCTTCCCCATCCAACAATTTTGGTTGTTGAGTCTATTTAGAAGACACTTATATTGAGAGGGGGGTGGCGGTGAATCAATATAAGGCAATTTTTCACTTTTTCAATCATTCATCAACCATAAGAAAATAATCACATATGAGATATATTAATTGCATAACATGGAACCCACAATTTACGTGGAAAACCTTTCAAGAGAAAACCACAAAAAATATTTTTATAATTCTTTGTAGGAACCAACCTACTGTTACAAATATTTGTAGGCACCAACCTACTGGAGACACCAATCGTCACTCATAAAAATCTTGGTAGACAACAAACTATTCTTACAGATCTTTGAAGGAACCAATCTACTAGAGACACCAATCCCGACCACTAAGCACCAACTTAGAAAGAGACACCAATCTCTTTGTTTGAGCGGCACAAACCTACTCTTACAAATATTCGTAGACATCAATCCCCACCAACTTAGCAAGAGACACCAATCTCTTTGTGTGAGCTACAACAACCTTCACCAAGTCTACTTGCTACTTTTTCCTTCACTGAGTCTACTTGTTGGTTCTTCCTTCACCATGTCTACTCACTAATTCTACCTTCACTAAGCCTACTCACTACTTCTACCTTTACCAGGTCTGACCAAAATTTGAATTTCCAAATGGTAAGTTTCTCAAAGCTTGTTGTTTTGGGTCTCTTCCCAAGAATGAAATTGCATAGAATGCCATGAATATAATTTTGCAAATATGATTATGAAATTGTTACAAGATATACTTCTGTGTGTCTCCTTTGTTCTATGAAATTTTCACAGTATGAAGAGTCCTAGAAAATAAGTTATAGTGAAAATGTCAAGCTGACCTGTTTGAAATAGATCTCAGGACCATTCATAAACCCTAACTTCCACATATTATATCTAATAAATTGTAGCAAAAAAACATCTAAAGTTTTTAGCACATGTACACCAAGATCTCTCTTCTGTCTCTGTGAAGTTTCAAGGTCTCAAACATCTCATAAAATAAGTTATAGAAAAAATTCCAAGCTGGCTTGTTTGAAAATGATTTCAGGAGCATCTGGGAACCCTAAATTCCAGAGGGAATATATCCTAAAAAATAGTGAAACAACATATAAAATTTGTACCGCATGTACACCAAGATCTCTCCTCCGTCTCTACAAAGTTTCAAGGTATGAAACGTCCCATAAAATAAGTTACAACGAAAGTTCCAAGATGACCTATTTGAAACTAATTTCAGGAGAATTCAAGAACCCTAATGTCCACTGGGAATATCTCCGAAAGTATAGTGAAAAAACATTTGAAATTTTTACCACATGTACACCAAGATCTCTCCCATTTCTATGAAAAGTTTCAAGGTTTGAAACATTCTAGAAAATAAGTTATAGTGAAATTTCCAAGCTGACCTGTTTGAAATTGATTTTAGGAGAATTCAAGAACCCTAACTTCCACAAGGCATATCTATGAAAGCATAGTGAACCAACATATGAAATTTGTACCACATGTACAACAAGAACTATCCTTTATCTCTTCCAAACTTCAATGTATGAAACATACTAGAAAAAAAGTTATCAAAAAAATTCCAAGATGATCTAAAATTGATTTCGCAATTCAATATTTGCTAATCCATTTTTCACATGCACACTTTCTCTCAATGCTTTCTCTTTTTATACATTTTCATAACCCTTCATGAAGAGACACATCCATTCATTAAATAATTAGTTCCCAATTCCATGGGAAAATACCCCAAATACCCTGGGAAAATACCCCAAACACCATGGGCAAATACCCCAAACCCATGGGTTTGACACCACCATTTCACTTTTTACTTTTTCACATGCACCCACTTTTTAATATACTGGTAGACCTATATGTATAAACCAATATTGGAAATAATATGTGTATCGTAATGTCGTAATATGGAATTAATGACATCATTAATCCTTTGACATCAATGGAAATAATTCCAATAGATTTCTCCTCTAAGAACACATCTCCCCCTTCATATCTCTCATATTCACAAAACCATTCTATGTAGGTGTCATATGAAAGGATTCACCTGAGTCAATCAACCAAACATCCTGATCTAAATGTGTACTGGTCGATGCCAAATACATATCACCTCGTTTATACTAAGTAGTCTTTTTCTTAGTCGTTTGCTTCTCGTCGGATCTCATACTGATTTCTATCACCTTAAACTTGCAATCTCTCTTGTAATGCCCAAATTTATCATATTTCTAGTGTCTTATAGTTGAATGAATTGGAGATTTAGATCTACCCTTTGACTTAGAATTTCTACCAGACAATTTTCCCTTATCTCTATCAACTGATCAACCTCTCATGATCAAGGCATCATTGGTCAATCCTTCCATGTTCTTCCATCTCATTTCTTATGATAATAGAGATGAAACCATGTCTTCTATTGCTAGTGTGGTCAAATTACTCCCTATATAAATGAATAAGCTATGCTAGAAATATGGAAAATAACATAATAGGATAATACATTTCTCCTCCTCAATGATTTTAATATCCATAGACAATAATTGACTTATTACAATATTGAATTCATTTAGATGCTCTGTTACTAAGATACCATCACTCATCCTGTTACTGAGATACCATCACTCATCCTTAGAAGATATAATTTCTTTCTAAGGAACAACTTATTTACCAGACATTTCAATTGGTACATGCTTCTCAACTTGTCCCATAGTTTCTTGGTCAAGTATTCACTTGATACATGCAACAACATCGAATCTGCAAGACAAAGTCGAATCATACTCGCCCTTTTTTCAAGTTTCTGCCAATGTTCTTCTCTTAACATGCCCATCGAAATTGTACCTAGGCTTATAATTTCCCATTGTTCTCGATCTACAAGGAGATATTCAATTTTAAGCTTTTAAAGTTCAAAATTCTGGCCATTTATTTTTTTGATCTCTATCCTCGAAATTCTTACCCTTCTTTCAAGAAAAACTTTAAATATATCTGACTTACAACTCCCTTTGGACCTAGGTTTAGCTCAGATCCAAGCTCTACTCACCTTTTCTCTGATGTGACATTCACAGAGAAACATATAAGCTTTGGTAACAAATGATGAGAAATAAAGACTCACACTAAACCAACCAGGAAAGAGAAGACAAGACAAATTTAAATCAACAAAAACATATATCACCATTGCAATAGTATGAAATTTTATTATATTTTCAAAAAATATTTCACTCAAAATGATGCTCATATTAGCAAGTTATACCATTTTAAGTTCCAAAAATGAGGTCTATCATTGGGTTTTGAGGACAAATTAAAATCACCAACATCAAATGGAATAAGTCACCAGATCCAAATATGTCAATATGTAGAGAACTAAAAAATACATAGTCTACAAAWWTTTYAACAAAAAYYRATGTCATGTGACAAAGTTATGGCAATTTAAAAACCAACTTCAAAATCTTAGTGATAATCCCCACAAGTTAAGCTATAAGTTCACATGGAAACCTTATATTGGTCTAAATGTAACCCAACATATGTTGACATGACAAGGTACATRAGTTGACATGGCATGTACAAAATACTGACAYGGCATGYACATAAGTTGACAAGACATGATCAAAAYAYTGACATGGCYTGTACAAAACGCTAACATGRCATGTATACAATACTGACATGACATGTACATAAGTTGACATGACATGTAAAAAATAATGACATGGCATGTACATAATGATGACATGGCATGTACACAATACTGACATGGCATGTACAAAACGATGGCATGACATGCGATGAAAGTGACATGTGGCGGTGTACAGAATGACATATGGAAGCTAAGAATTCAAGTTATGTTTGGATGCACCAAATGATGCGGCACACGCTAGTTAGTTGGATGAATACACATTGCAGTGATATGCAAGTTTTCCAAATGATAAATCTATTCTACAAAATTTTAATTACAATTGAGAGGGAATGTGATTTGAACTCAAGACCTGATAAATAAAATATTATTATAATCAGTTGATAAAATCCATGAAATTTTATATCAGGTTCATTTGGTATATTTTTGAATAAATAATTTAAAAACATATTATAGGGAATGGAAGAGCCACATCTACTAGAAAAAATTCTCGATATTTGCGACAAATGAAGACCATTTATAGTAAACAAATGACTGATCTTGGCTAGTTAGACCACTCCAAACACATTTCTATGGTGAGATCAACTCAAAAGTGCACCAATTTATACAAATATGAAGTGCACCCATGAATCTTAAATCTTAGATGTGGCCCAAAAATAAACCAAATTTAGCAACATGAACATTGATCTTGACTATTTATCATGCTCTAGAAGTAATGGTAATGTTAGATATGGAAAAAATATCCTATAATTTATAGAAACCAAGCATGTGATTCCRGTCTATAAAAAAATGGGCATAAAAAATCAATATCTACTTGTAAATTGATGCCAAAAAAGTAAACTTCAATCACTACTATAAGACATAATCGAGGGTGGAGATCAAGCAACCCATAAAGGCTGATGATAATATATTCAAGAGATAAAGGAGAAGTAGTGGATAAAAAATACCTATAAGTGTAGGTCACCATTACCTAAGAGACATGTCACCGCCAAATAACTCCCAAGACTGTCTCCATGTGCACATATGCAATATTACAAAAGTCCAGTGAGGCCATGTTACATGTACAAGTGCCCCATAAATAATGTTATAATGATCATCATTATAACACTACAAAACTATATCAAGCCACTAGGAAACATTAAAACACATTCTAACATTAATATCTTGTACTTGTTAGCACTCAAAATTCCAATGTCGCTACCAGAAATTTACGTTCCGGTAGCGAAATCGACAAGTCACCTAACAAGTTTTCTGCATGAAGTTTTTCTTTCAAACCCTAGTTATTGGCACCTAAATTTTATCTCGTCAAAATCCTTAACTTTCTTTCCAAATTTGTGTCAACTTTGCCAAAGCCTCCAAATCTTTTGTAAACTTTTGTCGAGGTCTTCCATCTTATCAAATTCTCAATTTGGTGAGTCTCCCATCCATGTTTGTCTTCCGCATTCTAATGAGTCTAGCATATTGTTCCTTTGTTTTCATTTGAGGATGATAAATTTTCCTTTTCCGTGTTCTTTCTCAAAGCCAAAGAAATAAAAAATAACAAATTAATTTATTTTAATACAAATGGCGTTATTTTTATTTGTCTATTATTTAAAATTTTGGAAAATAAAAACTTGTTGGTCCTGTGTTTAAACCCTAATTTCAAATTCATGACCAAAATCATATTACAAGTTCCATAACCCTAAACGAACACCACAATCAACCGAGCCCAAGTGAAAAGCATTGAGCACCAAGGAAGAGTCCACAGGTCGAGTATAGTGAAAAATGTTTGGGTAGTTTTATATACACCTATGTCTATGGATAATAGGAATAATGATTTTCAAATGCATGTGGGATATATATCCCAGACATGCAAAGGACAATGTGCCAAATGAAAAGACACCATTGGGTTTCATACAATATCCAAATTATGAACGTCATCAGAGTATCACAGAGAGAACTTGCCAAAACACAACTCACAGTTATCGTCAAATCCAAACACGAGACCATAGTCAAAGCACCAGCCCAACATAATAAAAATGTCGAGTGTCAACAATCAATAGAAATTTTATTTGAGTTGTTATGTGACCATGGAATTTGGAAAATCAATTTGATATAACCCGAGTTTACATGAAAAAATTTCAAATGAGTCAAGCATCAAAGAGTGCCAAGTGGAGAAGTTACCAAGTGATCTAGGTAGGTGACCAAGTGTTAAATTCCCAAGGATGAAAATTGTACAGGTTACGCTGATTTGAGGTTTTTGTGGTGGCACATTTTTGAAGCTGTTATGGTGATTCATGGCACATTTGATGTAGATATAATTATTATATGGATAATTTCATGGTATGTGTGTATCAGTATGAAATTGTATTTACGCCTTTGTTGATCAATGGTTTTTCAATGAAATTTTTGTTGGAATTCTCACTAATCACTTTTATACAGTGAGTATGGTCAGTTTGAATGGGTTCCTTTTTAAGCCAGATTCAACACAAAATAAATAAGAACTTTATGAGGGTCCAATGGTTGGTCATGTGAAAGTTACAGAAGAACAAAGAGATTAATCTACCTTAAGGAGAGGATACATCACATCTCCATGTGTAATGGAGAAGTACAATGATGAAATATATTATAAAAAATGGTGGCCAAGAGGGATTAAAGGATAATTTTAATCTATATTCACCATAGAAGAATTCATCATTCCAATCACTATTTTCTCTTCCCATTGAAGAGTTTCTTATCAGTGATTTTGCATGTGTCAAAAGTATCAAACTTCCTTTGCAGGGTTGATTGTTTCTATCTCCAAGAATGATGGGTTTTTATTCAAATATAATTGGACACAAATTTTTTTTTTTATTGTGTGGGATAATATTGATGAGATCATAGAGATATCACAAGGTCTCAGTTTTGCAAGTTTGGTGCTCAATCCATCAATTTTAGTATTCACAAAGAAGGGTCGAGGAACACATTCCTACTCATATTCCAAGATCTTGGATGTCAAAGGTCGATTCAGTTTCACAATAACCCTCACAACAAATGGATTCAATGATGAAAGACAATTTTTCTTTGATGAAAAATCTTAGTGTAGATGGTATTACATTGTTTTCTTTATTTTATTATCTTGTCTTTGACGACTCCATTCTATGTCAAGAATCATTATTTAAAGGCATATGATAAAGGTTTCGAGCCTATTTGAATCTCATTCATAGTTTACCTTCAAGTATACGATTGGAAATTCATCTAACGGTGGAATTTTGTGGCAATCAAAATTTTGTTGTGATCGAAAAAATCTTAAAGGAGACTAGAATCGAGACTTAGGGACAAAGTAAGAAGATAAAATGAACAAGTAAGAAACCTTAATTTATTGAACAATTGTTCTCATATTTTTCTATTCTTGACAAATAGATGTACATCTCGATGACGGTAAATTAACATCAATCTCACATTGTCAGGGAAATCAAAAGTTCCAAGTTCAAAGGGATTAATGGTCAAAAGAATATTAGACCCAAAATTTCAAGGCATGAAGACAACAAATATACATATGGTAGAGTATTCAAAAGTTATGGTAAATTCAATATTCTAGGGCACTTGACATATTTTAAAGAAGTAGTTTCATCATTTCCAGATTTCTTGCAATTGCTTCGATATATATATAT
>JASDQU011508847.1:9321-22597 GCA_032191745.1 Picea mariana
GAGTACATCAGACCGAATGTCTCGCCATGGGGAGCACCAGTCCTCTTTATGAAAAAATAAGATGATACTCTAAGACTATGTATCGATTATAGACAATTGAACAAAATGACTATTAAGAACAAATACCCCTTACCAAGACTAAATGATCTGTTCGATCAAGTGGACGGGGCCAAGATCTTTTCAAAGTTGGATTTACAATCCAGTTATCATCAAATTAGGATAAAAGACGAGGATATAAACAAAATATCTTTTCGGACAAGATATGGACACTATGAATTTGTACTCATACCTTGTGGACTCACTAACGCGCCAGCCACATTTATGTGCCTGATGAACAGTATTTTCAGTCAATACTTAGACAAGTTCGTGGTAGTATTTATCGAGGATATTCTAGTCTATTAAAAAAAGGAGGAAGAAGATGATGAACACTAAACAATAGTGCTACAAATGTTGAGAAAACAAAAACTCTACACCAAATTTGACAAGTGTGACTTTTAGAATAGGGCAACCAAACTATGCCACTATATAATCATCTTTTGGATCAAGGTTATTTAGATTCACTAAGTTGCAAGGGTTATTTCCCCAATGGATATAAAATACTTTGGACTCCATTCATGCTGGATAAGGGAAAAAACTTTTCCAACTGCTATTAAACCTGTGATTGTATTGATCCCAGGATAATCATGAAGGTATTTCAACTCAACCTTAAGAGTTTCACTATAGCCACATGTTTTTTCTACAGATAAAATCCATTGACATTTTGAGTCTGCATTGTCAATGGATTTTCCTTGATTTATAAATGCTTGGACTAAACCTCTCCTAGGAGCTCCCTGAACCATGTTACAATCATTGGCACAACACTTAAAAAAATTTAATTCCTAATGTCATTCCTTGATGGATGCATCCTTCAAGTTCTCTAAGGATTGAAAATTAAGAGATATTACAGATTTGAAGGTCTAATCCACTAAACACAACTTGACTTCTAATTCTTTTTGAACTAAAGGTCTTCTATGGTTTGACATAAATTTGTCAACTCCAAACAAGATTCAACACTGCTAATGAACTTAATACATCATGGTATTTTAGTAAATCTGAGATATTCTTAAGAAAATTGTGTTGATTTCAAATCATTTTGCTTGAGGATTAAGACCGTGGAATTCCATTACAGTAGTCTGTGGACAGTTTCTTGGCATCTCCACACATTATGTTGGAAGAATTCTTTGATTGGTTTATACTTAAAACAATATTTTTCAACATGCTTAATGATACATGATGAAAGATTTCTATGAGAATAGACTCTAAATTTCAATGATTTCTTGTATTGGCCTAAAGAGTCATGGTTAAATCGTAAAACTTCACTAAAATCCTAATATGGATTTATCAACAGATGGATAAATAAATTCACAATGATGCCGGTGTAATCTAGAAGTAAGGACTTGTTCATACTTTGGTGGTTAAATCTGTTAATTTTTTATCCAGACAAAAAGTGTTATTTGAAACATTAGACACTTAACCGGGCCTTACATATAACGCATCTAAATCTATTGAGATATCTGGTTTGAGCATGGTCACATAACAACGCTTTGGCATTGTTACTTTCTTATGTTGATGGATGATTTCCAAGTTTGATTCTGCACATTGAAATTCTTGGGTTCATATGGTTTAAAATTTCTTGATTAGTAATTATGCGGTCACACACTTGGTATATACCTAATGAGATCAATTTGCAAAATATTAAGATTTGGGCATAAACATATGGTCATAAGTTCCATAGTTATGACTCTTGACTCTTTATTATAGATTATTTTGTAAATAATGAAGTTATGAACATTATAAGACAATTTACCTTTGAAGTTTGAAATTTGAACTATTGATTGAATCTTACAACTCCTTCATAATGAATATGATGCTCTAGAGTCTTTTTCATTTTGTGGTTGATGTTGTCTGTTAGTATGTTACAATCTATCGATGACAAATGTTCATGATTTATGTTATATGTGTACTAAATGGTTGATGCTTTAATGATCATCACTAATCAATTAGTTAAATGATGCTATATCTATGTTTTCATGCCCTTTGCAATTGATTCTAAGCCCTCTAGAGTGACAATATAGGGTGAGACACTTGTCCCATAGCTCTTTCCCAATAATGGCAGACACTTGTTCACATTCCGATTTATCCCTTCACTCATATAACTTGGGAAAAGTTCAATCCTTAGGGAAGCCAATCTGGAAGCTAGATGTCCATTAACCAAAGCACGATTTTTCTGAATATCAGACAAATTGAAATCACTCGGATCGTCTTCATTATGAAGTAGAGGAAATTCCTTCTATGTCTTTGGATGCTTTGAAACATTCCTCCCAAAGGTGGAAACCTTGTTGATATTCCAACGACAAACTTTTCTTCCTTGAATGTACTTGAATCCTCTCGAAATAAGATTTAGAGATTCCATGCACAATTTTGTTGGATGGAAACATGAATATCTCCATCTTCACACTCAACCCCGTTTTTACACTCGATGAGAAGATAAGTAGGTGCACATCACTCAACTGGTAGAGATTCTTGGCATCTTTCAAGTGCATGGAATCTATCAATTGCAACCCAAAACGTTCAGTGATTATAGACAACACGGTCTAATGTTCTAGAGAGTTAGTAGTGTTTCTAGCAATCAACATAGTGGAGTCTGAATATCTTTAAAAAGGGGCCACTTTGGAGAAGAGATCGTAGTTTGACAAATCAAAACAGTGGAAAACCATCACAACCATAGTTTTTTTTTTAATCAATTGTTTCCTCCACTTGTACAATCAACTCTCCTAATTTTTTCTCGTGTCTTCTATGTTCAGATCCTTGTTTGACTGAAAGGGTCAAAATTCTACCTAGTTTTGTCACTATCTCTTACAGAAAACATTATTCCTCCTTAAGAAATTGTTTTTCATACAAACAAATAATCTTGGATGGTACATTGTAAATCTTTCTATGGACATCATGCACTTTGAAAAATAATGGTCGAATAATCCCAGAAAGTATATGATTATTTTTTTTGTTAGCCAGGGAGAATCCAAAAAATTTAGAATCGCTTCATTGTGACCTAGTTCTTCAAGTGATTCATCTTGTTTCTTTGTATATACTGTAATGAATGTTCCTAACGTAAGAAACAATGCACAAAGAACCAAAATGTAAACCAAAGTCTTTAGTCTAGTTAAAAAAAATAAAAATCCAATGACAACATTATTTCTAACATCAATGACATCTATAGTCTCTCCTTGTCTTTGATATCAACGACAACAATATTTCTAAAAATTTTATCTTCCGAATAAATTTTTTGTAGTAGATTACATTAATCTTCGTATTCATCATGTATTAGCATATTTTTGACAAATCAAGTGAGTGCAGGTTAAAAAGTAAATTTTTTCTCTTTGTCAGCATGCATAAAACAATCCCATATCTTCCTGTCTTCAACTAATTTTTGCACAACAAATCATGATAATTATTCATGATTCAAGTTCTCTACACTAGAAGGCCGGATCACATTTTCTTGAAAATCGTTAGGCACATCATTGAAAAATTTGTTCTCGAAGATATCTTCTTAAAGATAAAAAAACAAAATCTTCCTCACAATCTCTGTTGAAACAACTCACCCTGGACTTTCAACATTTTAAATTCTCTTGGAATGGAGTTTTTGTTCTATTTTTCTATTTTTCCCTATTTTATGTTGTATACATACTCATTCTCGTGGGAACTTTATGCATACTCATTCTTGTGAGAATGTGATTTTGTTCATTTTTGCCTCTCCGTCCATTCCTATTACACTCGTGTAGGCTTTTCTACATTTTTACTATGTTGTAAAAGTGATTTCCAATGATGTGTCAGCCTCCCTAGAAATTTTCTAACTACCATAGATTTGCATGGTGATAACTGTTAAATATTGATCAAATCTCCATGAATAGGACTTTGTATGACACATGCAACTAATTCGAAAGTGTACTTGCGTAGTTAAATATATTTCCTTTGGTATCCTTACTTTGATTGCATTTAATGTTGAGCCATAAAAATAGGAAATGGATTGTTAGTTTTCAAATTTAGTATATTTGATTAAATATTCCCTATGATATCAAAGTGACATGTTCTTTTGCCCAACTTAGGTTGAATCTCTAGGAGTGATTTTGATGTAGTTTGTTTATTTTTCTTTCGATATTTATTGGTCTTATATTAT
Organism: Picea mariana; assembly: GCA_032191745.1. NCBI lineage: Eukaryota > Viridiplantae > Streptophyta > Pinopsida > Pinales > Pinaceae > Picea > Picea mariana. The sequence goes on from JASDQU011508847.1 coordinate 13,535, forward strand.
TTGGTTTCACATAAAGTAAGCCTTGCAGTTTGACATTTAGTCTATTGACTATATGAAGTCTCGCAGTTTGAAATTTTTCCAGCTTTCACATTTTTTTTCTTTCAGGGATCAAAAAGATCTTATGAGGAGGGCTTCATGCAGGATATGCGAGGCGAGTTTCAACACCTCAGTAAATGGTCAGTGCAGTTTTTTGTGTTTTCCTAAGGTTATTTTTATGTAGTATTATTTTTCACAAGTGACTTTTCTACTTTTGAGCCCTTACTGAACATATTATCCTCTCTTGGATTAATTGGAATTGATAGCATTGAGAGAGCCCATTGACCTGTAATCTTTTTGAACCATATATTTTAGTGTTTGGGTTTTGGCACATGCCTTTTTTTAGTAGTGTAGTTAGATCAACTAAATAGTTGATATTTGTAGAGGTTTGAATTATTGAACAAAGGTCGTCCTTATTGAATTGGAGAGGGATTTAATATGCAATGGAGTAATAAATATCTCTATGGATGAATTAGCCATTTGTATTTATGAAAATGTTTGCAGGTATTCTGAATGGATTGATGAATGTGAGCGTGTAAATAATTTTGGCTAAATGGATGCATCTGCAGACTTAGATAACATATCGCTTATATCTTGAATATAGTAATTCAATATATGGATGTTTCTTTTCCTGAGATTCTATTTGAAATCTATGAGAGCATCTGCAGTTTCGATGTGCGCCTTCTTCATAATGTGCAATATAGGAAGCCATTTGAAAAAATTCACAATATTTTACTTTGGCCTGTCATGTTCTTTGACCATGTTTGAAAAATGACTGTGATGTTCAGTCACTTAATATATCTACTACACGGATTAACTGTGTATATGACAATTAACATTTCTTGTTATTTGAAACTGTATGGATTATTCGAGTATATAACAATAACATTGGTTGTTATTTGAAACTAAACTTGGAATATATATGTGTTGTATATCCGCAGGTCAAATCTTCTATAGTTGTTGAAGTATTTAAATTTGTATTTTTTCTCTCCTTGTTCTGACCGAGTATTGGGATATTGAATTTTACATGGTTTGACATTTTCAAATGTATTTGCATGAGATATTATGAGCTTTATATCTAGAGTCCAAATCTGTTATGGTTGTTTCGAATTGCTACAATTTGCATTCTACGAATTTTCTCTTCTACTCAATGTATATATACAGAACACTTGCATGCTATGTGTGAAGTTGTTGTGCTAGCCAAAGGATACAAAGAAATACCTACAATGACTTCAAGTTGTATTATTGATGATATAATTGTCTGCTAAATGTCAAACAAATTGTAAGAGGTTTCAATGAAGGCTCTGGAATTTCTTTTGCTCATCTATCTCATTGGTATATAGGATCTTGTATTGGATGGAACTTGTTTCGACATACCCAAGAATGTATATTTTTGTAGTCTTATTACGCATGATTGCACTTGAGATTTTGGACTTTATCTCAACAATTGCGAGTTCATGTGATAACACACCTGAGACATATCCTAGTCATCCTAAACCTCATTAGACAAGACCCCCTTTACAATTGGAAGTTACTCCTCAACCAACCTTGCCTAGGACCAATGATATAGATTTAAATATTGATATGGCTAGTATCTTAGAAAAGGTTAATGTAATTGTTCCTCTTAGTATTGATATTGTATTTTTTTTTTAAATACCTTTAACACAGTCGCTATTGCGACGTCTTGGAGTGTCTCTCCCATAGCAACCATGTTGGAGATGATACCTCTTAATGTCGCTCTTGCCACGTCCAAGACGTTTCTCTTGCCACCTACAAGACATCTGCCTTTCCACCTCCAAGATGTCGCTCTTGCCACCTCCAAGAGTGTCGCTCCCATAGCAACCACATCATAGCTCATACCTCTTAACATCTCTCTTGCCACAACCAAGATGTCGCTCTTTCCACCTCCAAGACATCTCTCCTGCCACTTCCAAGGTGTCTCGCTTTCCATGTCCAGGACGTCTCTCTTGCCATGTTCAGGATGTCTCTCTTGCCACATCTAGGACGTCTCTCTTGCCACGTCCAAGACGTCTCTCTTGCCACATCTAGGAGGTCACTCTTTCCACGTCTAGTACGTCTCTCTTGCCACCTCCAAGAGGTCGGTCTTATGATGAAATCTATTTCGTCGAAAAATAGACGTCATGTGAAGCAACATTTGAGGGGGTCCACTGTTTTTCATTCTCCCGACAATATTCTGTCAGAATTTGACCCAAATGTACTAGTGACACTTTACACCAAAACATACCAGATAGGTAATATTTTGATAGTTTGTCACTATGCTGATGACATAATTTATATAGTAAAATTCTTTTTGAATGAACTCAAAGCAATCATGCAAAGTGAATTTTAAATTACTAATCTTGGTCTCATGAAATATTTTCTTGGAATTGAAGTTGAGCAATTTGAAAAGGGAATTTTTATGTGTGAGTGAAAATATGCCACATATATTTTGAAAAGGTTCAAAATGAACAAATGCAAGATGGTAGATACACCAATTGCAACAAGTACAAAATTAAGTAAACAAGATGAAGGAACACAGATTGAGTATACTCTCTATAAAAGGATTATAGGAAGCCTCATGTATCCCACATATTATGTATGAATTAAGTTGAATTTCCATATTTATGGAGAATCCCAAAATCTCTCATTAGAAAGTTGGAAAAATAATTTTGAGGTATATTGCAGGTATAACACATTATGGAATTTGGTATTCTGCTTCAGAAGATGATTCGGTTGTTCGATATACAAATAGTGATTTTGCATGTAGAGTTGATGATAGAAAAAGTAATTCGGGGTATGGATTTATGTTTGGTAGCATGTGGTACGAAATTTAGCAACATTTCATGCAATTTGGTTGAGAAGGATCCTTAGTGATATTGCACATGGATAAAATGAGCCCACTCCTATATTTTGTGACAACAGTTCAACAATCACATTATCTAAGAATCATGTGTTTAACCGAAAGAGTAAACACATAGACATGATGGTAGCATTATGTTACAGTTTTGTGGTTCAAAAAAACAAATTAGCAGATATCTTCACTAAGCCATTGGGAAGAAATACTTTTGAATTTCAGAGACAACACTTAGGCATAGTTTGTATTGATTTTTGTAATGGGTGAAATTTAAATTAAGGGGTTTGTTAAATGGAGTAATTCCTCCTTTACTTGTTTAACAAAATATCATATAGGATAGGCATCTTAAATGCACATACAAGATATGTAATATTACATTTATTAGGTAGGTGAATGAAATTACAAACAAACATATCAATCTTGAATAAACCGTGAGAAAATATGATCATCACAATTCACTATTGAAAAGAAAACTATGTTACATTTATAGTTGCATAGCTCACCAATAAAATAGAAACCGAATCCTACAAGTATGGATCTAGAATCACTTATGATTGAAAATTAAACTTTAGTAAAACAAACTATCGAACAAAGATTTAACAACGTAGAGGTTTCGACATTATTATAACATCCCCCTTTAATGGAGAAACAGATTTTCTATAACACCTAACCTTCTTATAAAATCCTCAAGGTTGAGTTTACCAAGAGGTTTGGTAAATATATCAGCCACATCATCATCGGTATTACAAAATATCAAACCAATTTTGTTTTATTCAATCTTCTCTCTCACAAAGTGATGTTGTAGCTCAATGTGTTTTGATCTTGCATGATATATTGGATTGTGTGACAATTTGAAAACACTTTGATTTTCACAGTTGATGCATGTTGGATCATTTTTCTCCTCTTCGACATCTGCAAGAATTCTCCGCAACCAAACAACTTCATAGGTAGCACTGGTCAAGGCTTTATACTAAAATTGTGTTGAAGACAAAGAAATCGTAGGATGCTTCTTACTACTCCATGGTATATCTTCTATCATTAGTATTTCCTTCCCAATCTGAATCAAAAAATCCTGTTAGATCAACATCAAACCTTTCAAGTATAAGAGTACTTTCTTTGCAACTTTCTAGTGACACTCAAAAGGCTTATCCATGAACTGACTAAGGATGCTAACTGAGTATGCAATGGTTGGTCTCGTAGTCGTAAGGTAGTTCAAAATTCCCACCAACTAACGAGTACCATCTGCCACTTTAATTGCATCTTCACTATATAAATTTGCATTATGTTCTAAGGGAGCTGACATAGATTTACATTTAGTCATATTGAAATTTCTAAGAATTTCTTTTGTGTATTTACTTTGAGAGATCAATGTTTTCCAAACCTCAATTCCTAAACAACAATGCAATCCGCCAAGATATTTCATTTCAAATTCTTGAGACAAATGAATTTTAATCTCTTCAACTAACTTGCATGCACTACCTGTAATAATGATATCATCGACATATAAATATATTAAAGAAACATTTCCTTCTTCATCTTTTTTAGCATACATGTTAGGATCATTTTTTCTTTTCACAAACTCATTATGATAAAAGAAGGTATCTATATTTACATATCATGATCTTGGTTCAATATTTCCTTAACCTACATACTAGATGGGTCTGTCCGTGCTTGACAAACCCTTTAGGTTGAACAAAATGAACCTCTTCTTTTAAATCACCATTTAAAAAACCAGATTTGACATCTAAGTGATGTATTTTCCAATTATGTTTTGTAACTAAGGCAATGATTACTCTAATTGTATTCAATTTAGCTACTAGTGCAAAAATATCTTTGTAATCAATTCCTTCCGTTTATGAATATCCTTTTGCAACTAATCTTGCCTTATATTTATCAATGTTACCATCTTCTTTAAATTTCAATTTATAAAACCATTTTCTTTCAATAGGGACTTTGTTTTCACGACTAATTCCCATGTTTGATTTTTTTTAAGGGAGTCATATTCATCATTCATAGCATTTCTCCATTCTTCATGTTCTTTAGCTTGATCATAGTTTACCATTCACTACATGAGACATCAATGCATAAATTTTATACCTTATAGGAGGTTGATTTTGTCGTGATGACCTCCTTGGTCCTTAACTTCTTTCATCTCATCTCGTGCTCTCTGGCAACTCTTCTCCATTTAATGTATAGTGACTTCTTGAAATGTCTATACTACTTTCATTATGTTCTTGAACATGTACCTCTTTAACCATTGCATCTATTTTGACATGTTCATCACTATCAATATGACAAGCAGTTCATTGTATCAACTCTATCATTCTCATGAAACACTACATCTCTACTTGCAAAAAAATTATGTGAACTAGGATCAAGCAATTTGTATGTTTTTTTATCAATACAATATCCAATAAAAACACACTTGATTTACTTTGCATCAAGTTTTCTTCTCTTATCCTTTGGAATATGTACAAAGCCAGTGGATCAAAATACTCTTAAATGAATGACATTAGGTTTATAACCATAAAGAATCTCAAAAGGAGTTTGGAAATCTAATTTCTTAGTTGGAATTCAATTCTTTGAATAAATAGTAATATTAACGATTTCTTCCCAAAAACAATTAGAAATGTTTTTACCTTGAAGCATACTGCAAGCACACTCCACCAGTGTGTACGATTCACCACCCTATCACATCTCATAACTTTAATACATTTTCCTTTCTGTTTTTAGTCATAGTTTTGAATTCTTTAAAGTACTCAAATACATCATTTTTTCTCCATATGAAATAGACCCATGTATATCTAAATATATCATCAAGAAAAATAAGAAAGTAGGAAGCACCACCAAGTGACCTAGGCATAGGTGAGCATACATAAGTATGAAGTAATTCAAGTATATATGTTTGTCTTTTCTCTATATGTATGGGAAACTCGTATCCATGTTTCTTATCAAATGCACATGCTTCACATGGAAAACAATCATTCTTCATAACATGAAGACCTTCTACCATTATTTTTCTTTGCAAGAACATCAAATCATTGCAATTTAGGTTCCCATACCGGTGGTGCCACAACTCTTATGTTGACATTGTTGTCAATGTTAATGCAACATGACAATTCATTGTCACATCCAACTTATACAATACACCAACCCTCGTACCTATGGAAACAATCCTTACGACACACCTCAACTTACCAAATTCCATTATGAGATTATTATCAGTGATAGTTGAAACGGATATTAAATTCTTTTTAATACCAAGAACATACATCACATCATGAATCTATCTCAATTGTTCATTAGGTAAGTTCACACTTATTACACCATAGCCTTGGACTTTATGTTTTGTTATCTCCTAAGTAAATGTGTGTGCCATCAATTTTCTCATAATATTCATCATACCATTATTTATTACAGGTCAAATCTGATGATGCACAGGAATCTATGAACCATTCATCATCAGTTTTAGCAGACAATGTAGCTTCATAAATAAACAACTTAAGATTTTGAAATCCATCATTGAGTGAAGTGTCTTTATGCACAAAATTTCAATTATGCCTTTTATATCTCTCATTTGATTCATGATTCTTTCTTCTATAACAATCTTTAGAAAGATCTAGGTTTTCCACAACATTCACATTGAATATTTCTCTTAACAAAGAATCATGATGTGCCATACCTTTCTTCTTTGCTTGAAACTGACCTCTATTCTTGTCTCATGGTTTACCTCGTTATGATATTTTACCTCTTTCAATAAAAGTCAAATTTGAGCCACTTGAGTCAAGATCATAACTCTTCATTCTCTCTTCCTCTTGAAGAAGGATACCAACCAATTCATCAAAAGTAGGGGGCTTTGTCTAGCTGAGAGTACTGAAATAAAGACTTTATAATCTTGCAATAAACCCTTTAAAGCAATTGTTACTAAATCACTACTAGAAACTGTTTCACCAATGTCACCCAACTTATTACTTAAATAGTTAATTTTGAATACAAAATTACTTATGTTTTCATTGGCTTCCATTTTGATAGATAATAGCTTAGTTTTTAAAAATAAAATCGTGTTTGCATTAGAGGTTTTGTACAAACTTTTGAGAAAGTCCCACTTCTCTTTGGAAGTTTTACAATCTCTTATATGAAGAATGATGTTGTTCTTTAGAGATATACACAACAACACTTTCTCTTTCATTTCTAGTCTATCCCAATCTGGAATCCAGGCAGCAACAGTGGGTTTGAGCTCATCTCCTTTGACAATCCTCCATAGACTCTATGCATCTCAAATGGTGGTCACCTTAAACTTCCAGTTTACATAATTTTCTCCATCAAGTTTTGTGGACTCATTTAAATAAAAATTAGCAAGAGGATTTGCCATCTTCTACCACAAATAATTCAATGATTATTCACCAATTGAAAAAAACAACAAAGAATTGGCTTATACCTAGCGGGCTCTTTCTCTACTGCAGACAAGATCCTCCTTAACCGTCTTTCTTTTTTGGCAGGTTGCAGGAGCTTTTTCTCTTCTGCCTCTGCAATTAAACCTCAACAAACTTAAATGCCACGGATTCTCCTTGAGTTAAACAACCTCATATAACGAGACTCGTGGGCAAAGGCCTCACAATCAATGAGATATATCGTGCACACGCAGGTGACTTTGAGATATATCAATGGACAGGCTAATGAAGAGTTACTGTTCTAAGAGTGATTGTTCTAACTTCAATCAGTGCATGAAAAAATGATTCAACCAACGATGTTGACTCTTCATTCCCTATTATTCTCTTTGAATAATCTAATTTCAAAAAAACACTTGTAGGATGTTATAGGGAGCTTCTTGAGAGCTATAAATCACAAAATCTTGATGCACCACAACCAGCTATAGCACCAATAGTTGATATGTATCGCTCTGAATAGATTTGAATAGCAGTGATCAGTGATCGGTGCACACAGGTAAGTGTTGTCGTGGGTCCGTGCTCCACAGTGTATGCCAAAACCTAATCTTCAATTCAGATAGTGCAGATAGGAGCGAACACAGACAACAACGATGGACAACTCCTCCATGCAGCACTCCAGTGGAGCAGCACTCCACGCAATCAGCGAACACAGACAACAGCGATGGCCAACTGCTCCTGTACCAGTCGACGCCAACAGCGGTGGTATGTCTCTAATACCAAATTATAGACAGAGATATCAATATTCAAGAAACCATGAGCAAATATGCTCATCACAATTCATTATTGAATATGTTACATTTATAGTTGTAGGGATCAGCAAATGTTACATTTATAGTTGTAGAGCTCACCAATAAGGAAGCGAATCCTAGAAGTATGGATTTACAATCACTTATAAATTCCAGTAAAACAAACTCTTGAACAAAGCTCTAACAACATAGAAGTCTAGACATTATTGTAATAAAGGATGGAGTGTTTTAGAGAACTATGATAGTCTGTATTTTATACTTTTATGTGAATGTGAAGAAGAGGTTAACAGCTTCATAGTTTCTTTTTATATGCATGCTCTGTTAAATGAATGGTTGCCTCTCCTTGAGTTTGAACATGTAGAATAATTAAGAAATTAAAAAAATTCAAATAAGTATCTAATTTATTCTGAAAACCCTAAAACGCATTTTACTCCGCTACAAATAGAGGCTAGCAGTGAGGAATTAAGGTTATGTTAGAGGCATATAAGGGTTTTGGCTTCCCTATCTGCTTGCGCCCATATACAAGTAAAGAGCTTCACTCCTCGTACTTTGAATGAACTCAGTCATAAGGATTTACTTCAAAGAATATTAATCCACAAATTTATGAGCCTCATTTATGATGATTAAGGTAGTAATCTATTATTCCCCTTACCTCTAATTAGCTGCTCCGTAGCATGTATGGCGCTTCTGAAAAGAAAAGTAAGTAGATTCATAACATGATTCATTCTTACTTTTATTTGCATTGTAAATAACACTTGAAAACAAATTTTGAAGGATTTTCGAGGTTTTAAATATAATAATTGTCCATTTTTAATTTTATAAATGTTATAAAAATTTGAAAAATTTGACAATCCAAATAACCAATCGCACTGACAATTTTTAATCGAATTCCAACACTGGTTTTATCTATGTAATTAAAACTTTTGTAATACGCAGCAGCCTGATTTTAGCTCTTTATAAGATCGAACTAACGCAATCC
>JASDQU011508848.1:6875-19616 GCA_032191745.1 Picea mariana
ATGCCACAGAAAGTGGAAAATTATAAATTGGAAACTGATGGAATACTTCTGTACAAGAACATAATTTATGTACCTAATGTTGAGGATTTGAAATTTGTGATTTTGCTTGAAATGAATGAGGTACCTTATGCAGGGCACCCCGGATATCATAAAATTGTGGCAGCAGTCAAGAGCCATTATTTTTGGCCAGGTGTGAAGAAAGAGATTGCAGAATACATCGCTAGATGTATGGAGTGCCAGAAGGTTAAAGTTGAGCACAGACACCCAGCAAGGTTGCTGCAACCTTTACCCATTCTTGAGTGGAAGTGGGAAATGGTGACAATACATTTCATCACAGGATTGCCCAAAACCGACAAGCAACATGATTCAATCATGGTGGTGGTGGAAAAGATTACGAAAGCTGCTTATTTTATTCCGTTAAAGAATACTCACAAGGAAACTAATGTTGTTGATATTTTTATGAGGGAAATAGCATGATTACATGGTATTGCCAAGACAATTGTGTCTGAAAAGGGCCCAAAATTTACCTCCAATTTTTGGAAGGGGTTTGGAACGAATCTGAACTTTATCACAACCTATCATCCTGAGTCTGATGGGAAGACAGAATGGGTGAATCAAGTGATATAATACATACTAAGGATGGATGTGATGGAAAAATCATCGAAATCGGAAGACTACCTACACTTGGTAGAATTCGCCTACGATAATGGGTATCAAGAATCGTTGAAGATGATCCCATTTGAAGCACTTTATGGAAGAAAGTGCAATAATCTAGTAAGCTGGGATTATCCAGCTGATAGGGCATTAGTTGGTCTAGAGTTTCTCAAGAAAATGGAAGAAAAAATGCTAAAAATTAAGAAGAATTTAAAGTCTTCCCAAGACAGGCAGAAAAGTTATGCTGATAAAAACAAAAACCATAGAGAGTTCAAAGTGGGTGACCATATTTTCTTGAAAGTAAAAGCCAATAGAATTTCCCTAAAGCTGGGAAACTACTCAAAGTTGGCAGCCAAATTTTGTGGGCCATTTGAAATCCTAGAAATGATTGTGCTACTTGCATATATGCTTGCATTACCTGCATCCATGAATGTACATAATGTGTTTCATATTTCATTGCTTAAGAAATATATACTTGATGCTAATCATGTAATCGATTGGAATGTGATTCAGGTGGAATAAGAAGGTGTCCTACAAGTACATCCTATGCACATATTGGACCGGAAAAGAAAACAACTCTGGAATCAAGCCATAGGGCTTGTAAAGGTCCAGTGGACCTGGTACGGTCCTGAGGATGCGACATGGGAGCATGCGGATGCTATGTGGGAAGAATACCTGCATTTTTTTTAATATTTTGAAAATCTTGTTGATGCTATGTAAAGAGTTGCACTAAGGACAGTGAAAAAATAAGGGATGGGGATTGTAATATTTCATGGTAGTACCCCAGTTATAGTATGAATTGTAATCATGTTTATGAATTGTAATCATGTTTTGTAGGCTAGTGAGACGAGTATTGATAAGTTGGTTGGCTAATGTTTTTATTAGGCCGGAGAGCCTAAGTATTAAGGCCAGGAGTCTGATTTTGTATATGTAGTTATGCAGATCATTAATATAATATATAAACATCACTTCATGTCGACCGACCACGAAGAAAGAGTGATGGGGGACTAAGCTTCCATAGAATAGGTAATGGAAAGGGGGCTGAAAGGTTGGAAAGAGGGGCTAAGATTAGGGGCTTAAGTCCTTGAGAATAATATTTTATTATTATTCTAAAGCTGTGTGACAAAACATGTTCTTAACCTAATTCCTAGGAGAGGCAATGAATGTAGCTCCAACGTGTGAAAAAGCAAATGCATACTCAATGGAGTGCATGCAGCTTCATGGGTGACATGTGTCGACCCAAGAACATGCAATTTACCCAAGAATTGAGTTGTGATGGGGGTTTCAGTCTTCCAGTTTCTAGATCTACTGTCTAAACCATGTTACCTCTGTGTCTGATCTCTACATACCTCACGCAACTCTGGAAATCGAAACTATGAGACCTCTATGATCGACTAGTGTATTCCCGCAAATTTTGTCCATTCTCTACATCTGGTCTCCATCATCGACCTCTCCATAATTTTCCTGTCATGAACCCTAAAAACCAGTGGAAAACCCATGGATTGAGCCATGTCTCATGTGTGTCCTATGAACCAGTTTATCCACACTACAAATCTGAGTTTGTGTTTAAGTGTTTGGGATTGTTTTCTTCTGCGAAACCTAAGCATACCGTAATTTTCTATGCCATGTGTGTTTTAACTGTGGGTTGTTGTGGCCATGCAGTCCCTTGGCTGAGTTTGATTTGTTACCGTCATATGTTCCTAGTTGAGCCATTTGTTGTGCTCCTTGTGTTGGAACAAAGCTAAAGAAGAAAGTTGTCAGGCCTATGTGCAAAACTCTCTCTAGGTGAGAGAGGTGGTTATGGTTGAAGAGGCAGGTTGTTAGGCCTGTGAGCGACTCTCTCCAGGTGAGAGAGTGTGTAGAGGGAGTGAGAACTCCTAGAAGGGTCCTGTAGATGCCACAGAGCTTGGAGAATTTGGGTCTGGCCTATTGCTGAAGACCAAGGCAAGGGAGGTTTAGTAGCCAAAGGACTGTCTTGGTGACAGTGAAGGTGTATACACATGGGGTGGGACAGGCATGCGGGGAATGAGAGTCTGTGAGCAGTGGCCATAAGTGGATTCTAGGAGAGAATTGGTTTTTTAGCGCCTTAAGGCACTGGTTTGTGCAACATAGGGTTCTAGTTCCTGGTCGTCAAAGCCACTATGTCGGGTTGTTGATGTTGTCCTTTATCTTGTTGGCGTTGTCTTGTTGTGTCGAGCAGGTAGTCATTTCCACCTGTCTTTGATTTTTGCATGTTTCTCCTAGTTGCTTGAAGTGCTAGTGTGCAGAGTCTTTGTTGTCTTTTTCCTGATCTATGTGCATGGTGTTCGTCATCAAGTTGTGTGGTTTAACTGTTGTGGTCGTTGCCTTCCTCCGAATTTTTTTTTTTTTTCTTTTTGCATCACTTGTAGTCGTAATGATTGGGGACGTTACACATTGGATCTTCCATGTAAATATTCACTTCAAGGAAAATCATCATCACCCATAATACTGTCAATTCCATTAAGATTCTCACTTGGAGAAAATTTTCCATCATCATCATCAGTACCTTGAAAATCCTCATTTGGAGGAAAATCATCATCAAAATTGTGTCCAACATTAACATAATCATATTCACTGCATTCAAAATCCCCACTTGAGGGAAAATTTTCACCATTTGATGCAGGAGCATCGCAAGCCAGAAAATATAGCGCAAGCGAAAGACAGCTGGAAATGCACAAGAGCACATTTTGAGAATGTTTTGAATTTGAAAGATAAGGCATTAATGTAATATCTGGAAAAGATATTTTTGATTTTATGATTCAGAGGTTGTAACACAGATCTTGAGCAGTTTCTCTCATGTGACATCCCCAAAAATAAAATATTTTTGAAATTTAAAATTTGCTGGAAATTTATTTCGTTTTTAGTAAATTCGAATTTGGAAAAATTTTGCCATTTATGGAAATTCTGAATTTTGAATTTGGTAAATGTAAATAATTATTATGACTGTTGGGCAGAGACCTAATTTGACCCAACTAACTATTTGCTTATGAAACTTGTATGAAAACATAATATTTTATATTGATTGCAGGAGGACAAATGGAACAACCATGTTAAATTTAGTTGACCATGACTCCATGAGTGGGGAACATGCTGGAACTACCTCTAGGCTGATTATTACAAGTGGAAAATCAGTGATTTGGCCATTGGCAGCCCCTGAAAATAAGGGATTTAGAAAGCTGCTAAAATTCCCAAGGGAGGGAAAAGACCTAGGCAAATAATAAATAGCATATGAGAGGAGGCAGGACGCTGCCAAGTATGCTGGGGAAGGAGACTATTGATTTACTTGCTGTTATGAACACTGCTTGAATGTGAGGCAAAGGAAACTGCTGGAGCCATAGGACTTTGCTGAAGAGAAGTTTTTCCAAGTTTGCCCTCATGGTTTCATGGCTAGGCTAGGGTGTGAATCGGACAAGTAATTGGGCTGTCCTGTTCTATGGTTGGGAGGAAGGTGGTTATCGATTTGTCTTTCAGCGTATTATTTCAGATATGTTATTTACGTCCCTTCTCTGGTTGAATGTTAAATGGTTACATAATTTATAGAATGCATCTGTTAATTCTAATTAGGAATAATATTAAAGATGAAAGATCAAATGCATTCTATTGAAACTTAGGAACTGCTAGAATGTCTCCCCACTAGTTCGGAATGGATTATCTTTGTTGTATCTCATTTATGTTATGAATACTAGTCCCTAGTGTACATATATAAATATATATATATATATGTACATATACATATTTTCGGGTATATAAAAGCACGCGGAGCAGTAGAGTAATTAACTAAGATTTCTTCCATGTACCACCTTAACAGTCATGATTTTTGGGAGATAACCCTAATCGCAAGTGTCTAAGATTTATATGTATATTTAAAGTACGAAAGTGATCTTGCAAATACCAAAAACCACCTACAACATTTACACATCTTTATATCAAACCGGTGTTTAATGAAAAGTTATAGGTTGAAATGTTGGGAAATTCCTTGGAGTGAATCGGATTAACATAGTTTAATTATCAGAACTAATCATGAGAGGCGCGAAGGCCCAAGGAAGAGGGGACATCCCAAAACTTAGCACATACCCCTGAGTAAATTCATAACTGTGTAAATAAAACATAATCACCTAGAATTTTCAAAGGAAAGCCTTTAACACAAAGTACAGTAAGTGAAAATTGAATTCATTTACCATCTTGCGATCTGGATTCAACTATAAACAAGACATACATATAGCCGACAATATCCAAGTACCTTTTTCTTTTCAAAATCCCTTTCGAGGAAGTAGCCAATATGGCACTAGTATATTAAACCAATAAAATAACCAGTATGCCAACACAAGTAGGCGGAAGGGAAAACCCCGTAATTCTTTTAAGAATAATATTACATATCTCGTTCGGAATTGAAACAAATGAGCATCCCATATAGTGTTTTATTTTCCAGCGATAGAAATTACCATCACAAGACGGGTTACCCTTAATCAACGGTATCGAAACCGGAACATAACTACACAGTAAATAAAAGGACTGGAAAGGGATCATGCCCTTCCTTTAGAAATAAAGGAATGAGATAGTGAGGGATATGGGCATGGAACCTGAGTACCTTTATCTCCAAGGATGGACATGGATATCCAAAGCTTCTTACTGACGAGGACTCTGCAAAATTCATATAAATAAAATATTAGTAACTAAACATGCCATTGAAATATTAGAATTATACGAAAGGAGGTTGAATGAAATTATCTACAGAATGGAAATACATCATTGATAGAACCTGTACTTATCTTGGATGTTTCCATGGGCATGATCCATATCCCAGTTGTAGTCGTCCGCCAACCGAAAAGGGGACGAGAGAGGTTGATTAAGATGATGGGTACCGTCACATCAAAATAGGGTCCCATCATTAGTTACAACATCCAGTTCAAAAAGAGAGTTATACAAGAAAATTACGGCTTTTGTAAATATAACAATAGTCCAACACTGATTCCAAAGACATTAAATAGAGATTGAATATATTCTAAGGTATAGACAAGATACATATAACTACTAAACAAAATCTTTGTAAAGAGATAAAATCGAAGATACAGTTAACACGAATGTTAAATATAGGAATCTGTTCCTTTAAAAATTTACAAAGAAAGGATTTAAGTAATACGGATTGAATTAATCTATCGACAGACCACTGTAAGCCATAACAGAACCCGTAAATAATTAATAGTTATATGGTATAAATCTTTAGAATGGAGAAGTACCACTCAAACCAAGATTTGGAAAACACCTTTAGGAAAGGTCCTTTTAGGAGCTCTCTCATTGGGACTATGGGTTGATTGGTGAGGATGGTATACAAGCGAAAGGGGCCCTTTGAGGCGGATGAGTGGAGATAGGTTGGGAAAACCCTATTTAGATACCAAACGGAGTATAACCAGCCACGACGGGAGTTTAGAACCAACGAAACATAAAAAATTCATTAATATGGACAAGGAAATACTACAGTTACTGTGCAACACCCTCATCGTAATAAACGTAGTTTCTGGAATAAAATCTGGGAAACCCCACAGAAGCTCAATACCAAACAATGATATAGGATAGCGAAGAAAAGTGTAAAACATCACGCCCTAGAGACAATCTACTTGTGAAAACACCAAGAAACAAAGGGACGAGGTATCCAGCCCCTGCGGAAATTTCCAGAATAGATAAGGAAGCGGTAATACAATTGCCTAGCAGAGGGGAGGAACTTCCAGAACCTTCCTAGAGTCTTGGAAGCAAGAGAACAACCACCTATAGAGAGTGCAATCACTATGTCATGTAGGTCACCCATAGTGGTTGCAAGAGGAAGAAAAAACTTGGCCACAAATCTCAGAACTAGAGATACAGAAGTAACAAGAACCTTACCAGTAGTGTAGATAGTGATGTTGCCTTCACTATGATAAAAACCTCACTGTTGTTATCCTTGACAAGAAATCGGAGTCGCAGAGTTAGACTTCCAGAGGACCTCTCCACAATAGAATCCATCAACCTAAATAATCCCTTCCTCGAAGAATGAGGTCTGTGGGTACGAATGGCCAGGTGATGAGATCGACTTGTCACACCCATATTGGATAGCAGGACAGGTGATGGCCTTGACTGCAATGTATACCCTACCTCCTCTAATTCCCTAGCCAGGTTTAAGTGCATATCGGACCTACCCCTCCTTTGGTAATTAATGAGCTACTGAGTAAAGAAGTGCCGGTGCGACTCATGGAAATATTTAAACCCAAATCATAGTAAATGCAGTTAATACAATGCACAGTTGACACTACGTTCGGACAAGTGGAGCTGACTGGGATGGGAAGGTGCATATCGGACCTAAACCCTAAATCACAATGAATGCAGTTATTACATGTACAGTTGACGCTACGTTATGAATAGGTGGAGTCGAATAGGATTACTAGCATGGGTGGAGGATTATGAAATATTCATACTTTGAGTTTAACCAGAAGGGTCTTACCTAACCACTATCCCATATCTGGATACTTTTAAAACTAAAGGTGTCTGACTATATTTAAACTCTCGCAGAGGAGTATAGACTAATACCACTTTTACCTAAGTCTGTTTGGTACTTTTCATTGTATGAGTATGTGTATGGAGTAATGCATGAGGCCTAGGCCATAAAACCCAAAGTCATTTGTATTGTAAACATATGGTAATGTTTCTATCTAGGATCTAGCGCGTAAGGATTTGGCCATAAAATCCCAAGGTCATTTGTATTGTTAAGACTGTGGTAGTGTTATAGGTACAAACAGATAGGAAAGTAATTATAATTACAAGACTTTAAATAAACATTAAAGTGAGAATTAAACACTTATTATATCATCGATTAGAAAACTTTAAGTTGAATGGTAAGTACAATCAACGATAGTAAGGACTCTAACATACTTTCAGACTCAAGCTATATAACAGAAAGCTTACTTGCTTGAATCTCGAAACTATTCAAGGATAAATGTACAAACAATTATTTTTTTTTAGACAATTTTTTTTGAGGTACATTACATATGGTATCAAAGCAAAAGATACAACACTGGACCTGAACAGGGCCACATTAGCTGCTTAGTATTTATTCCGATTTATGTAAAACTAATAAATCTTATGGTTGCAAACAGAAAACCCTTTCTGTTTTTGTAAATTATAGAAGCTCAGGAGGGTGCAGAAATCAGGATAGAAGGAAATCCGCAGCAAGGAACTCCTGGAGATCCAAGACACAAGAGTGATGGAATCTCACCCATGGAGGTGTTGGAAACAATGAGGAATCTTATTGTTGAACTGCAGGTTTTCAAGGCCGACAATGAAAAATTGAAAAAAGCACAGCAGGAACAGGAAGAGATAAATGAAGTGTTGCTACATAGTATAGTAACCAAGAAAATCCCAAAATATGATAACCATGATGAAGAGGTCAGCAAAAGGGCCTCCAAGAATTCTGGTCCAGAAACAGAAAAAGGAGACAGTTCGTATGAAGCGACACCTTCAGCTGAAGACAAAACTATACCAGACAGAAAAAGAAAACAAATGGATCACCTTGAAGGCGAATTTAAAAAGATTAAACCAACTACCTTTGATGGAGAATCCTGGATAGGAGAAGAAGCTGAGGCATAGTTGTTGGACATCAAAAAATACTTCTAGATCTATAACTATTCCAACAACATGAAGGTCAGAATGGCCATCTACAATCTGAAGGGGAAAGCCAGCATTTGGTGGCAGGACCTAAAATTGGCCAAGGGCCTAAAGGAGAAACAGTTGGAATGGTCTGACTTTAAGAAGTATTTTAAGAAACAATACATTTCTGAAAGCTATTATGAAAGGAAGACGAAATAATTTTACGAGTTACGAATCAGACAGATGACGATGGATGACCTTATAAATAAATTTCTCGAACTACTAAGGTTCGTACCATACATGTGGGAGGATAAGGTAAAAATCCATCTATTCTTAAGCTATTTACCATAGTCCTACAGGGACAGAATTGAGTTTGACAACCCCAAATCCTTGAGTGAGGTATTCAAGAAAGCACAAATGTGCTATGACCAGTATAAATAGTGGGTAGAGTTTCCCAAGGCCTGGAAGGATAAGAAGGAAGATCGAATGAACCAGCGAAAGAAGGGATACTAGCCAGCTCCTTATCAGAATGCAACAAAAATTCTCCCAAGGAAGGATTTTCACTCCAATCATCCGAATGCACAAGGTAGTGGTAAACCTGGGAACGAACAAGTTTGGGGACAAATCCTGCGAGCCATTAAAGTGTTGGGATCAATGTGGAGAGCCCCATCTAAGGAGGAACTGTCCGTGTTTAATTTCAACAAACAGAACTGTTGTTCACAATTTGCAGGAAGCCTCGACAGTGGGAGAGGTGGGTAGAAGCCTGCATCGGATAAATGTAGCCATAGATGGTCGACAAGCTGACCACCAGTCCTTAGTGGTAGAAATTGAAGGTAAAATCAATGACACTCGAATTTCTATTTTAATTGACCCTGGATCTACGTTAAGTTATATTACTCCTGATGTAGTAGAGTTGAATAAACTTAAGAAACTGAAGCACACAAAATCATGGCTTGTGCAACTAGAAACATGTACTAAAAGGAAAGTAGTTGACTTTATTTCTAATTTTGAGTTCATCTTAGATGGTCAAAAGATAAGGACCAATCTGAACATCCTACCACTAGGATCTTATGATATGATTACCAGGATGGATTGGTTGGAACAACACAAAGAAATACTAGACTTTTATACAAAGATACTTAGCTATAAAGATGATTTTGGCACTGTTAGAACAACCCAAGGCATACCAAAACCTGTATCAGTCAGACAATTTTCCACGATGCAACTCAAGAAATGTATTAGAAAGGGATGTCAAGTTTATGCCATCCAAGTGACTAATCTATTAGAAAAGGAAGATAGGCCAAAGTTAGAAGACTTTGTTGTCCTATGTGATTTTAGAGACATGTTTGTGGATGAGATACCAGAATTACCTCCTAGAAGGGAAATAGACTTCTCCATAGACCTACTACCCAGTTCAGCCNGAATGAGTCTACCAGAACTGACAGAATTAAAAATACAATTACAAGAATTGTTGGACAAAGAGTATATCAGACCGATCATCTCACCATGGGAAGAACCAATCCTCTTTGTGAAAAAGAAAGACGGTACTCTAAGACTATGTATTGATTATAGAAAACTTAACAAACTGACTATTAAGAACAAATACCCCTTACCAAGGATAAATGATCTGTTCGATCAAGTAGGTGGGGCCAAGATCTTTTCAAAGTTGGATTTACAATCTGGTTATCATCAAGTTAGGATAAAAGACGAGGACATAAGAAAAACAACTTTTTGGGCAAGATATGAACACTACAAATTCGTAGTCATACCTTTCGGACTCACTAACGCACCAACCACCTTTATGTGCATGATGAACAGTATTTTCAGTCAATACTTGGACAAGTTCGTGGTAGTATTTATTGATGACATTCTGGTCTATTCAAGAACGAAAGAAGAACATAATGAATGCTTAAGGATAGTTCTACAAACATTGAGGAAACACAAACTGTACGCCAAATTTGACAAGTGTGACTTTTATCAGAAAGAAATACAATATCTAGGACATGTAATTTCAGCAGGAGGCATTGTCGTAGACCTGGAGAAAATAAAAGCCATTATGGAATGGCCGGTACCCAAGGATGTAGCGGATATCCGGTCATTCATGGGAATCACCGGATATTACCGTATATTTATAGAAGGGTTTTCAAAGATAGCCTACCCTATCACCTTATTATAGAAGAAAGGGACCAAGTTTAACTGGTCAGAGAAGTGTCCAGACAGTTTCAACAAGCTGAAAGGATTATTGACAATTGCACCCATATTGAAGGTAGAAGACCCAGATAAAGACTTCACTGTATGTGTTGATGCAAGTAAAGAAGGACTAGGTGGTGTCCTAACTTAGGAAGGACACGTTATTTGTTATGAGTCCCGAAAATTAAAAGAACAAGAGCGAAATTATGTCACTCATGATTTAGAATTGGCAGCAGTAATACACGCCTTAAAAATGTGGCGACACTGCATAATGGGCATGAAATTTCTATTATTGACGGATAATAGCGGGGTGAAATATTTGTTTAGTCAACTAGATATTAATGCAAGACAAGCAAGATGGCTAGCCTTCTTGAGTGAATTTGACTTCGAGGTCAGACACATCAAGGGTAAGAAAAATAAAGTAGCAGATGCTTTAAGAGGAAGAGTCCATGGGTTATTTGAGATAATTATCAGCAAGGCAAAAAGTGATTTGGAACAAAGGATAAGGACAATAGGTACTAATGACAGAGATTACACTAAGATAATGACAGAATTACAAAACAGTACCACAAACTCAGACAAATCATATCTAAGCATCGACAAGAAGGGACTATTATGATTGAAAAACAGGCTTTACATAACAGATTCAGCAGAGTTAAAATTAATAGTTTTGGATGAAGTGCATAAGAAACCATATTCTAGCCATCCAGGTTACCATAAAACAATAACATCACTTAGAAAACTATTTTACTGGCCTAATATGAAGGGAAAAACAACAGAATACTTGGCTAGGTGCCAAGATTGTCAGCAGGTTAAGGCCGAACACCAGTATCCAGTCGACCTATTACAACCATTACTAGTACCAGAATGGAAATGGGAGACTATATCACTAGACTTTATCACAGGTTTGCCTAAAATTCATAAACATAATGACTCTATAATGGTTGTAATCGATAAACTCAGTAAGTCTGCACACTTTATTCCTGTAAATTCTACTTTTAAAGCTATAAACATTGCTGAAATATTCATGAAAGAAATTTTTAGACTACATGGTATTCCTAAAATGGTGGTTTCAGATAGAGACGTAAAATTTACATCCTCTTTTTGGAAGGAATTGTTTGTAGGGCTAAACACTAACTTGAATTTTAGTACGAGATATCATCCACAAATGGATGGATATACCGAAAGGACAAACCAAATCATAGAGGATATGTTTCGCATGTAAGTAAGAACAAAACCGAGCAAGTGGGAAGACTACCTACACTTGGTAGAATTCACATATAACAATGGGTACCAAACTTCCGCTAAGTTGAGCCCTTTCGAAATACTATATGGAAGAAAGTGTACGAAACCAATTAGCTGGGATAAACCAGTTGAAAGACTCATGGTTGGACCATAGATGTTCCAAGAAATGGAGAACATGGTAAGAAAGGTACAAGAGAACTTGAAAGAAGCACAGGACAGATAGAAGAGCTATGCAGATCAGAAAAGAAGACACTTGGAATTTCAAGTGGAAGACCATGTTTATTTGAAGGTCAAAGCCCAAAAGAGCTCGTTGAAGTTAAGGAATTGTGCCAAGCTGGAACCCAGGATTTTGTGGGCCCTTCGAGATACTAGCTCAAATTAGACCTGTAGCATATCAAATTGCACTTCCAGCTAATCTAAGAATTCATAATGTATTTCATGTTTCGTTGATGAAAAAGTATATTCATGACCCTACTCATAGGATTGATTGGAACATGTTGTAGGTGAAACCTGAAGGCGAGTTCCAGGTGGAACACCTGTGCATTCTGGACTGAAGAGAAATAACACTTTGGAATAGAGTCGTCGCTCAGGTAAAGGTGCAATGGAATCACTTTAGTCCTGAGGAGGCCACTTGGGAGTTGGAGGGAGATTTGAGGAAATCTCATCCAATCCTATTCCAGGAAAGAAACGAACACTGAGGATAGTGTTTTATTAAAGGGGGAAAGGACGTGACATCCCCAAAAATAAAATATTTTTGAAATTTAAATTTTTTTGGAAATTTATTCCGTTTTTAGTAAATTCGAATTTGGAATTTTTTTGCATTTATGGAAATTCTGAATTCCGAATTTGGTAATTGTAATTAATTGTTATGACTGTTGGGTAGAGACCTAATTTGACCCAACTAAATATTTGACTATGACACTTGTATGAAAACATAATATTTTATATTGATTGCAAGAGGACAAATGGAACAACCATGTTAAATTTAGCTGACCATGACTCCATGAGTGGGGAACA
>JASDQU011508849.1:2049-14040 GCA_032191745.1 Picea mariana
TCTGCATTTGTTTTATTTTATTGCTTCGCGGCCCTATTTTTCTAACATTTTATGTATCTTTACTAAAAAAATATGTACATGACGCTAACCATGTTATTTATTGGCATATGATTCAGGTAGAGACAAAGGGACACTTTCAGGTTCAACTAGTGCAGGTATTGGATAGAAAGGTCAAAATTCTCCGGAATTGAGTTATAGAGCTAGTAAAAGTTTCTTGGACCTACTACGGTCCTGAATATGCTACCTAGGAGAATGAATATTCCATGTAGGTAGAGTACCCACAGCTTTTTGAATAAATTTGAGATTTTGATCTCTTTTTTGTATATGCACTGAGGACAGTGCCAAGATAAAGGGGAGGGGATGTAACACCCCGGGTTTTGAACCCCCATTTTAAAATAATTTATTGTTACAATGCTAAGAGGCCTGAGTTCCAAAACAATTATTTAAGGGCTAGTATGCCCAAGAAATGTAATGTTTTGATCATTATTAATAATAAACACATCACTAGTTTCTATATGGACAAGGACTAGAGTTATAGGGGGCTATGATTCCACAAGAGAGGGGGCTTAAGGGGATAAGTGTTTATTCCTATGTTAATTACCCTTTTTCCCTAAGGGAGGGGATCGAATATGTGAGATTCTTGGGGAAGGCTAGGAGGTTCATGATTCCCCACGAAAATACTTAAACCCATCCCTGGTCCAATTTTGGGGTTGGTCGTTGGCTCATCTTCTCCTTCACTTATGAATTCATGCCATTCTTTCCCTCTTTCCCTTTCATGCACTCACTCACCCATTCATTAATCCATCCTCATCCGCGTCTTGGTTGGGGAAAGGGAACTGAACTACTAAAGAATTAACCATAAGATAGTTGGCTGTGATGGTCATTGGTGCAATCCAACCTTGACCTGGGGCCTGCATGTCTAAGATGTGTCAGCCTGTGCCCTATTTTTATCACAACTGTGAGTCCTGAGAATTATAGCATTGAGATTATAGACCATTTGTGATAGAGGCCCTGGATAAAGTAGAAGGACTACCTGAGGGACTGTGTGGAACATAAGGGTGGAGATCCATTCTCTTGGGCGGTACAGGCTAGGTAGAAGAGAGTTGGGTACTTGGATTGTTGTGGGGGATATGAAACCTATGATATCTTGAGAGATGACTGGTTTGGGAACCCAAGCACACTCTGGAACCATCCTTGTTGATTCATAGCCCTGGCTCAGGGGTGACACTGTTGTTGAGATTTGGAACAGTGGTGTCTACGGTTGGGTGGAACGTCCTTGGTCTGCAGCTAGTTGGTGTCATTGTTTTATAAATATAAGTTATGTCTGTTGTGATATTATTATTTGTGTGTGAATGTATTCCATTATGTATTTTAATTATCATTTAACTAAATATTAGATTATGCATGCTTGTTGGATATTGTTGTGCATGTCACTAAGTCTTGTATCTTATGCGTTCTTATTAATTAAAGAAGGTATGAGTAAAAGTACAAATTCCAAGGGTGGGATTGAAGGTGGCATACCCCGACCTGTGGGTGGCTGGGTATGTTACAGGAGGGTAAACATTAGCCCCTTAGGGAGGATAAACATTATACCCTTGGCGAGGATAAGGTTGTTTTCCTTGAGGACCGTAGGTGGGATTTTGGACACCCAGATAAGGTTTTCCAAAATATAGTCTGGAAGGAACAGGGTTTGATACTCCTCCTTGTGGGTTATAGTATGATTTCCCCCCAGAATAGGGTTGATTAAACGTACCTCCTGAAATTACTCCTTAGGATGGTGAAGGGCTCTAACAAAATAAGGTTTCCCCCCTGGCATAGGTTGATTTACAACTAGGGTTTGACCACTAAAGGGAGGTTGTCCTCTGAAAGGAACATGCAAAGGTGGTTTTCCCCTAGGAAGGGTAGGTGTACTAAAGGATGGTTGTCCCCTAGGAGGGATAGGTCCACTAGATGGTGGTTGCCCCCCAGTCGAGATATGTCCTGCAGTTGGTTGTGTATGTCTGGCAAGGGTCTGCATTCTTTGATGTAAAGGCATTCCAACAAGATTCTATGGAACATTACCAGTTGTAGAGTGAAAAGGTGTAAAGGTGGGAGTAGCAGTTGAAGTTCCTTGTGTATGAGTAGAAGTGATGACTCCAACATTAAGATGGACTTGTTTTGACATAACAATAAGATAGATGACCTGTTCGATGAGGTGATCAATAGTTTGACTGGATGGTCCTACCTTAGCGGTAGGAGGGTCATGAGGATTAAGGGGTATTCAAATATATTCAAAATTATCATAAAGATCACGTCCTGATGGAGTCCTCCATATAGAAAAAGAAGGTGTTTTATTTGGATCTACTGCGTTAGTAGGATGAATGGGGTTCCTATAGTCATCACTAAAAAGTGGTTCTGTGGATCCCATATATGTCTCGGTAATTGGTCTCAATGGAAAACCTGGGACTTATTCTAATATAACGTTACCGAATGAGTCTAATTGAACCAAGAGTGATTCAATAGGATCTTATGACACAATTTTAATATGAGTAGTGGGATCCTCAACTGTAACCAAGGCTCTTTCTGGATTTGCTAACAAAAGAGTAGCAACACTCCCAACATCAGAGCGATTTTCTACCTCTTCATGGTATATGTATTCTGGTGAGTTGGAAGGTATGGGTTGGAAGCCTTCTTCCAGAGGCAACCTTTGCATCCTATGTGATCAACGAAGACCTTTATCATCTACAAGATCAATTTTGAAAAAACTATTAAAACAATAACACATGCTAAAAATTCTAGAAATACCAACAAGCAAACAAACCTTCTTTCAATGAGAATATTAGTTGGTGATGAAATCCAACATCATGTGATCAAGTTGAGAAAGGGCCAAGATATGAGTGGGTGGAACAATTATGATGGAGAACTTCTTAACATACTTATGCCTTAGTGCAAGATTCCACACAGTAATCATGGATTTACCCTCCAAGGAGCCCGAGTGAGTTTGAACACCATTTGTTCCAGGTACAATGAATACTTCCTTTCACTGTCACCTTGTGTAAAGACCTGAAATATTATGTCTAGTAAAGACACCAACTCGTAGTCAGCCCCTAGGCAGGTATAGTTGACAGTCCAATCCGAAAGTATGGGCAGGATAATAGTTCTGAAATCCTTCGAGAGAACTAAGGACAAGTGGATTGGTAGAAATCCATAGGACCCAGAACAGATTTAGAATTCATGAAGAACCAAGACCAAATGAAGATAGTTGAACCTCAAAAAGAACCCCCAATATACGATCTTACTACTAAAAATGGTTAAACCACAGAGGAGTAATATCTGTAGCTCTCCCAAATGCGACCTCGTGCCTAATCCCTACATGAGAGGGGGATCCCAGATAAGATTATATGAAAATTAGATTTTCTCTCCCTATCGCAAGATGGTAATGTTTTTTTTGAATGCTTTGTAGAGTTGTACTCCTAGCCTAATCCAAATCTCTAATCCTAGTCTAATGTTGGTGGAGGAATCTAAAAAAAAAAAGTTTCTTGATCAATTTTAATTAGCATTCATTTTTGTGGTTGTTCTTTACTCATAGGTGAATGAAAGTGAAACTGATGATATTGTGACTCGATTCCCAAAAATTCATAAGAAAAATGATAAACAATCGTTTTCTTTCAATGAGCTTCTATTTATGAGAAGGAGAAGAAATTGTCCTTTTCACTATCAAACAAAAAAAATGAAGAGACTTCATGCAATTGTCCGCAATCAAGAATCCAATTCAATGCTAAACTATTAAGAAAATGATTCTAATATCCAAAATCCAATCATGAAAATATATATCTTTGTTTAAATATGAACTCTAATTGATTTGATTCAAATCTTCGTATGCCAACTAAATTTCACTATTTGTAAGTTTAATCAATTGGAAGAAAATATCATATAAACAAAAATCACACTCTCACAGTAATGAAAAAAGAAGTAAAACAAATCCAAACTTTTCAAAAAGAAAATAAAAAATCAAACAAGAAGAATTACTTGGAAAGATAAATCAAAGATCAAATGGAACAATACACAGATCTCTAGATTTCCTTGCGACAACTTTCATGCCATCAAATACACAAGAAAGTAGAAAACCAACTCAATATATCAAAGATGAAGAGTGATTCCAATATATTTAAAAACCAATCAAAGCATAAAAAAACCTTAGAAATCAAATGGTTGCAAGTTTTACAGAAGACACATACTGATAGCAAAATTCTTGAGCAGGAGAGAAAACAAAAAAAAACACCTAGTAAAGATATCCCACAAAGTTTCAACAGAAAGAAAAATCAACACTCTGGTGATATAGGCACTAGAGCATTGTAGCGCTTTGTAAACCACTATAGGAGAGTGTTGATATTGAAAGCAACGCTCTATATGTAAGGGAAGAGGGGCAGTGTTTCTTGAGAATGAAAAAGTGCCAACCCAGAAAACAAAAACTCAGGAAGGCTTGATCATCAACCTATGTAAGATGACTTCAAGACTAACAACACATGTAAAAAGAGGAAAATATGCAGTGAGTTGGATCTGAAGATGGGAAAAGACTAAAACAATACCAAGGAAGGAAACAAAACTAAAGGCTTCGAATCCCAAGTGGATTTGACAATTTTTGTTGTAGGACAATTCCCCTGCGGACAGGTGAATGTCCTCTTGGATCTTGGAACCCTACGACCAAGACAAAAAAGTGCTAACTTTGAACAGTGACATTCATTTAAATGTATCTAAACTAGTCAATAGAGAAGAGGAAGAAAGTATGAATACCTTTTTATGAAGTTTGTCCTCACTCAGTCCAAGTTGAGCTTGATCTTCAAGTCCTTCAACAAGTCTTGCAATCCAATACACAACGAAAACAAAGCATACTTCCTATTCTACCATGATTAGTTTAAAAATAGATTCATACAAAAAGACAATTCCATGAAAATGTACACAAAATTTAAGGAAACAGGACAAGGACATGTATTAATGAGAACAAAACAAGGTGCTTACAAAATGTAGATGCATATCCAACAACCTCACTAATTCCTCCTTGTCCAACCCCTTTCTCAAATGATCCATGATCAAAATGAAAATAATTTTCATTGATTATTCTCCCCCTTTAACCATGAGAGTTCCTCTTTATATAGGCTTTGAGAGGCTTAACCACCTTAGATATTCTTGGGATAAGTTGAGGATATGACTCCATAAACTGTGGAACTCCCCTTAGATCCATCCTTGGAATTGGATTCGAGCCAAACTGACTCGTATGTTTCTTAGTTGTCCTTAGAGATAAGTGGGATTTGTCCCAAATATTTTCTCAACAGATCAATGCTCCCTCAAATTGGTCCACAGAGCATTGTAGCACTCCATGCTAAGAGGGAAAAGACCATGAGTGATCCTTTCAAGTTGGTAGGGGAGCATTGATCTCCAAAAATACTTTTAGGATGCTAATTCCTCAAGGTAAAATCTTGTAAACTTCACCAAATGATATATTTCCTTCTTCCAACAAGTCTTAGAGGATGTCCCAAGTGTTCTTATGATGTCGTCCACGATGTGACACATGTGAGACGAACATACAACATTTGCGACACTTGTGAAAGTGTGACACTTGCGACAATGATAATGAGACATTGTCGAAGTGAGTAATTTTGAGGTGTAACAGTATGAAAAATGAGGAAGTTAATGCAAATAATGAAACAAGAGATTCAGATTCCCAATATTATACATTACTAGAGATGTTTCTATGAATAATATCCCACTATCATCACTACCTCACTTCCATGCTATGTCAACAGAAGACCCTGATTCATTTTTGTTTGAATTTGATATACTATGTAGAAGTTACAATTATATTGATAGTGCAAAAAAATCAAAACTCTTTCCATATACACTTAAAGACTCAACATTAAGGTGGTTTATGATTATAGGAGAACATACTATCTTATCTTGGGATTGTATGAAATAAACGTTTCTCTAGAAATATCAGGAATATTGCATACCTAGAGATTCTAGGCATGATATATTTAAAATGTAGTAGTGTGAGGAGGAGAGTCTGGAAGATTACCTAGAAAGGTTCCTATACAATTATCAAAAGACAAAAAAGTTCTCCTTAGACACAACCATAGTTAGGACCATATTCCTAAAGGGTATAAGTGATGAATGTATTGAGGTACTTAACCTCATGATTTTTGGGGATGTATACAAAAATCCATTTGCAGACATTGTAAAGTATTCTAAAAGGTACTCTCACAGCCAAGCCAAGACAGGAAATTTTTTAAGGGATCTTATAAGAAGAACTACTAAACCTACTCCATGAGGTGTTACAAGGATTAGGGAATCTACTAGAAAAATTCAAAACATACATCCTCAACACAATCAACACTTAGTTAGACACCATGAAAATCAAAAGGAAACAAGAAGAAGAAAATGCTACTTTAGCAATTTTATGTCATCGGTGTAGGAAAAGGAATCCCTAAAAAGAATGTCCTATTAATGTCATTGAAATTTGTGGGCTATGTACAGAGGAACACCCTATCAATGAGTTCCCTTTCTTACCTAGACTACAAGAATTTTTTAAGGGAGGAGGGCAACCTCAGGAAACATCATATCGCCCTAAGAGAGCATGGAGACAACAAAATCCTAATATGTTTTTCGACCCTACCACACAATACTCACAATAACAATGGATTCCTCCAATTCCTTACTCTCAATGGACACATCAGAAACCATAATTCCAACCTTGGAAACATGTATGGAGAGGGCCTGCATATGGGAATGTTCCTTTTGAGCCACCAACTTTTCCTACTTACTCACAATATCCTCCCAATATCTTTCAGTTGTTACCTGGATTTAATCCACCTTCTCTACCTTCACCTTCCTAGCTACAACAACAACTTACATTGCCTTTGAACCCAAAACAACAACAAAAAATGCAATATGCACCTAATCCAAACCCCCATCGTCCTACACCTATTCCTTCACAACACATCCCTAATCCGAACAATAGGCCTACACAACCTGTATAGAATATTGAAGTACAGACTTTCCCAACTTATGTGGTAAATCCTACTTCACTGAATGAAATTCAACTAAGATCTAAGAAGGTCTTGAATAAACCAAATTCTACAGTAATTATCCAAGATGAAGAAAAAATAGACAACCAACCATATGAAAGAGAAGACACCCCCATACAAGAGGAAATTCCTCCTCACACTCCTCAACCATCAGAAATACCTCAAAAAACTAATCCTCCACCTTATCCAGAAAGGTTACTTGTGAAGAAACCCAAGGTACCTCTAGGACATGATTTAGAATATGAACTAAGGAATATATGTGTAAAGATTCCCCTACTCCAAGACATAAAATAAATTCCTATCTATTCCAGGATTGTAAGGGATATTTTCATTAAAAAGATTGGAGGGAAGATGAAGGAGCCTCATGTTATACAGGTGGTTGAAAAACTGTCAAAATTTATATCAGAAATGCCATCTAAATATAATGATCCAGGAAATCCAGTGGTGGCTATAGAGATTAATGGTTTTTCTTTGTCAAATACACTTATTGATCTAGGAGCAGAAATAAACGTTATTACTGTTGACACCATGCAGACATTGCAACTAAATAACTTAAGGCCAACACAAACCCTGCTAGAATTAACAAACAAATTAGTCATCATCCCAACAGGAAGTATGGATGATGTAACAATCACCTTATCCTCCTAGGAGTATCCTATGGACTTCTTGGTAATTCATTCAAAATCCTCCAAACTTGGACATCTAGTTGTTCTTGGTTGACCTCGGTTGACCATTGTTGATGCATTTATTAGGTGTCGATATGGGAAGATGAAAATTTCCAATGGGACCCACAATCAAAAACTTATTCTCTTTCCTCTTTCCCAACCAGCCACTGAAGTTCCTTTATGGTTTGACAATCCCTATGGGAAGGAGGATTGTGCTCAGCTCTTGTTAACACTTGAGCAAGAAAAGGGAGTTCAAGAACAAACTAAAGAACATATTTTAAGATTATTTTTATCCAATACAAAATGCATTGAATATCCTCAATATTTTCCAGATTATAAACATATTTTCATCTCTGAATTTCAGGAGGTATGGCATCCCTCCACTTATACATTGTTCACTATATTAGAAATAAATTAAGGGGAATATTCAATGGTTCAGACTGTTGAAATCAGTCCTGGGAAATCTCTATATATCAATTCTAGCTTGGATTCAGATCAACAACAAAAAATGATCCAAAAGATTCAAGGACAGTCCGATTCTTTTGCATGGGATTACTTGGACATTAAAGGAAGTCACCCAGATACTTGTATACACCATATTTACACCAATGATCAAATTAGACATGTTAGGCAGCCCCAAAGAAGGATGAATCCAACCTTAAAAGATATAGTGAAAGAAGAGCTCCAAAAAATCCTACATGTCAATTTTATTTATCCTATTTCAGATAGCAAGTGGGTATCCCCATTAGTTATTTCCCCTAAGAATAATGGAAAATGGAGTATTTGTGTGGAATTTAGAGAGATGAACAATGATACCTATAGATTTTATTTTCATTTTTCTTTCATAGAAAAGGTCTTGGACACCTTGTCTGGGAAGAGGTACTTTTCTTTCTTAGATGGGTTTAGTGGTTACAACTAGATCCAAATTTCCCCTAAAGACCAAAAGAAAACCACATTTAATTTCCCATGGGGTACTTATGCTTATAGGTTTCTTCCCTTTGGATTGTGTAATGCCCCTGTCACCTTCCAGAGGGTTGTCCTGGCCATTTTTTGTTTGTTTAACCCATGACTATGTAGAAGTCTATATGGACGAATTCATAGTATATGGGGATGATTTCCATCAAGGATTAGACAACTTGGAGAAAATATTGATCAGGTGTAGAGAAACTAAACATTCCCTCAGTCATGAAAAGGCATGTATTTTTATATGGAGGGTAAGGAATAAGTTAATATTTAAGGGAGGGATGATCATTCCATTCCATGTCTTCCATGGGATTATGTATGCCTTTGAAGGCCTCACTCTAAGTAGCCAACACGAGCACTAGAAAACCTTGAAATCCTCTATTTTTTTTAGTGTTGAGAATCTTAAATTTCTAACATGTTTCTTATACTTGCACATTATTTATATCTTCTCTTAGTTAAACATTGAATTTTTTGATAGACATTTAGTTATTTCTCTCTTCTTTCAATATCGACTGGGGAGTTGCTTTTGCACTCCTACTTTTTTCCTCTGTAATGAACCTTGAATTTACGGCCTCAACAATTTATTGTTGCATATTATTGTTCCCATTTTGATCAACATGACATATAATATGGTTTCCAGTTCCAATATTCCATGCCACATACAACAAATATTGCATATTCTATATAAAATAGTTGACAAGCCCAATTCAATGTTGACGTTTTAGTTTATAATTGATTTCTAAATATAATTTATTCTAAGATGAATTTCTAAGTTATCAATAAGTACTAATATAGCTTAGTGATTATGAGAACTTGCAGTACATAGATTCCATAGCTATCCAGAAGTCTTATGAATGAAAAATTTTAAAATAGGCTTGCGTATCACAACAAACCTTTTTTGTGTGCAAGGATGGTAAAAACTTTCATTTGGTTTACTAAGTTGATATACATTTTAAACGATTCACACCGTAGTATTTTATTTTGATGAAGATTAGTTCAAAGGGGATTGTTGCATATTTCTGTAATGAGGTTATAGGATATACAATTTTTGAAAAGCCTTCAATACATCTTCGTTAATAACAAATAATTCCCATAAAATATCTTATATTAGTAACATCTTTGGGAAAAAACCATTACATTATGGATTTAATTTTATCCGTGCCGACAAAAATGCCTTCTTTAGAAATAACATGTCCCAAATATTGTATTTTATCTTTATAAAATTTGCATTTGTTGAGCTTAGCATATAATTCATGTTCCCTTAATACTTGTAGAATTATACTTAAATGTTCTTCATGTTCTTGTTCATTTTTTGAATATACTAATATGTCATCAATAAAAAAAATAATGAATTTATCCAAGTACTTACTTAAAATATTGTCCATTAAACACATGAACGAGGATGGAGTATTTTTTAAATCAAAATGCATCACTACAAACTTGTAGTGGCCATACCTCGTTCTAAAAGTCATTTTATGAATATCTTCATCCTTTACCCTAACTTGATGATATACAAAAAGTAAGACAATTTTAGAAAATATCGTCACTCCTCTTACTTAATTGAATAGATCATCAATGAGAGGTAAATGATATTTGTTTTTAGTACTCATTTTATTTCGTTGTCTATAATCAATACACAATCGTAAAGTACCATCCTTTTTCTTTACAAAAAGTAGATGCACTCCCCACGGGGACACACTTGGTCGGATTTACTTTTTAACTATTAATTCTTGTACTTGTATATTTAGTTCATTCATCTCTAATATGTTCATCCTATAAGGATACCTAAAGACTGGTATTGTACTAGGTACTATATTTATAGTAAAATATATATTTTTTTGTGGAGGTAATCCTAGAATTTCTTCCGGGAATATGTCCTTAAATTCATTTAAAACGAGAAACTCTATGATATTAATTTGTTTATTTTCCTCCCTGCTATCTATTACATGTACAGCATATAATTTACAACCTTTATGCACACACTTTTTCATTTGTAATGCTAATATTTCATGAACATAAATTGTACTAGTTATTCCTTTAATATTAACAATGTTTCCAGTATCATTCATAAAAAAAAATGTATTATTATAACAATTTAATATCAGTATATGTTCTTCTAACCATTTCATACCAATCAATAAATCATATGAACCCAAGGGAAAAACATTCAAATCAGAATGTGTTTTGAAATCATTCATAAAGAATTCACACTTTCCAACAAATTTAGTTACCTTCATTTTTGTAAATGTAGCAAGTTGAACTAACCATGAATTTTCAAATCTGTTTTTCTATAGTTGACACATCTTCACAACTCTAGGTGAAATATAACTTAAAATCGCACCAGGGTCGATCAAAATAGAGATTGGTTCATTATTTAGTGTACCTTCTACTTCCATCATGGAAGTATGATGATCTTCTTATCTATTTTCCAATGTTGCATTGATTTTTGGAATGTACCTTGCTATCTCATCAATTGTAGAGGCTTCATGAACAATATGTAGGTTTTTTTTGGTTTTCTTTGTGAGCAGATAGTCCTTATAATAATTTGGGTCACCACACTCCCAACATTTCAAAGGTTCTCTTTGGGTTGTATTTTTATTATAAACAGTAACTGGTTCTTTTTCCTTATTCCCACATTGATTATAAGGCTTATTACCTTTATAGTTATTCCCCTGATAACCCCGTTGAATATTACCAAAACTCTTATTGTAAATTTTTTTTCCTTTTTCTTTTGGTTCAAATTTATTATGCTTTTATCTTTCCAGTTATTCACATTCTGATTTTTGTTTTTATTTTGTTCACAACTGAAACTCGCTTTCCTGATTACTTCTTCTAGTGTTCTTGGGATATCATACTCAATTATTTCTTCGTAAATAGGAGGTAAAAAACTTATAAACCGTTGAATCCTTTTGTTTTTATCAACAATATAAGGCACATAACGCATCAAATGTAAGAACTTACTGTACATATCCTTCATTGTCATACTTCCCAATTTTAAATAATAAACTTCCTTAGCCTTTTCTTTGTAATACTGTTCTGAAAAATATTATCTTTTAAAATATTTCTTAAAAGTTTTCCAAGTTGGTGCTTCATAGGGTTGGTGTCTTAAAAACAATGGATTTGGTGCTTCCTAGGGTTGGTGCCCTGAAGGAGATTTTTGTCTCCTAGAGTTGGTTCTCTAAAATGGATTGGTGTCCTTCACTATTCTTTATAAAACCTTGTAATTCCTATTAATTATATTTGCATAATTGATTTAAGTACAAGTTTTTTGTTGATATATTGTGGCATTTCATAAAATAAAA
>JASDQU011508850.1:8158-21087 GCA_032191745.1 Picea mariana
TTCCATAGAGTCCTCCATAAGTGTCCTACAAATTTGGTGTCCCTGTTTGAGTCTATGCTCCTCGACAATCCATGCAGTCTCACTACTTCTTTGAAAAACAAATTGGCTATGTGTGTAGCATCGTTTGTCTTCTGGCATGGTATGAAATGTGCCATTTTTGAAAATCTGTCCACCAAAACAAATATGGAATCACTCCCTTTTTTAGTTCTAGGCAATCCCAAAACAAAATCCATACTGATTGCATCCCATGGCCTCTTTGGAATTGGTAATGGCTGATAGAAACCAATGTTTTGTTGTCTTCCTTTTGCATACTGACAAATTTTGCAATTGTTCACAAACTTTTTCACCTCTTCTCTTATGCTCAGCCAATAATACAAATTTCTCAGTTGTGTAAATGTCTTATCGTGACCAAAATGTCCATCTAAACCTCCGTTATGTTTCTCTTTCAGTAGGTTATCTCTCATTGAGAATTTCGGTATGCATAATTGGCTTCCCTTGAACAATAATCCATCCTGGATCAAATATTTAGTCCATGGGCTTCTGTCTCCCAACAAAGGATTCTTGTATGCCTCATAAACTTCCTTAAAATCTGCATCTTCTTTTTACATCTCCTTGAGGTGTTCAAACTCTAAGGTCTCCACTTGGAATTTCTGTACAATCAAACTCCTTCTGCTCAAACCATGTGCAACTTTGTTAGCAGTTCCAACAATATGCTTAGTAAAAAAAGTAATATTTTGCATAAATTCTACCCATTTTGCATGTTTCTGATTCAACTTTTCTTGCCTAGTAATAAATTGCAAAGCTTGATTATCACTATACAAGACAAATTCTTTAGGAATTAGATAATGTCTCCACTTCTTCAAAGATTGAATCACTACATAAAATTCTTTGTCATATGTGGAATACTTCTTCTTGGCATCATTTAGTTTCTCACTGAAATAAGCAACTGGCCTATTATCTTGACTCCAGACTACTCCAATAAATAATCCACTTGCATCACATCTCACTTGAATTTTTTTCCAAAATCTGGTAAGACCATAATTGGTTGTTCTATGATTTTCTCCTTCAACACCTTGAAACTCTTTTCAGCTTCCTCTATCCATTTAAAAGACTTGTGTTTCTTCTTCATAGTGTCGAGCATGGGTGCACATATACCACTGAAATTTCTGATAACCTTTCTATAAAAAATTGCTAACCCATGAAATCTTCTTACCTCAAATATGATGCTTGGCGATGGCCATTCTCTGATTGCTCTCAATTTTTCCGGATCCATCTTCAATTCATTTGAAGAGATCACAAAACCCAAGTATATGAGTTTTTTCTTCATAAACGAACTTTTCTTCAGATTTATCAACAATTTTTCCTGCTGCAACTTTTCCATCACTGCTGTCAGATGTCTTAAGTGTTCTCCCTTTTTCTCACTGAAGATTAGTATGTCATCCGGATATACTATGACAATTTTTTCTATGAATTCTTTCAACACTTCATTCATCAACCTCATAAATGTGCTTGGTGCATTTGTCAACCCAAATGGCATGACCATCCATTCAAACAATCCTTCATTTGTCTTGAATTTTGTTTTCCATTCATCTCCCTCTCTCATTCTTATTTGATGATATCCACTCTTCAAGTCTATCTTGGAAAAATAGCTTTCTCCACTCAAACAATCCATCAAATCATCCATCCTTGGTAAAGGAAATATGCACCTAATGGTTATCTTATTGATGGATCTAGAATATGTACACATTCTCCATAAACATAAATATACGGTAATACATAATTTTTATTAATGAGCGAAATGTACAATACTATAGAAATGCAGAGTGAAAGACTCACTAGAATGGTGGAAGCTTATCTCTGAGAAGATATATGACGACTACTCACATTGAAAAGAAGATTATTGTTACAATGAGGCTTCAAAGGCCTTTTTATCATAAATAAAATCCAAAACACTAACCCCAGAAGATGAAAATCCAACAATTTTGTGGCCCCATTTTGGGTAGTTTGGTGTATCAACTTCCCGAGGGTGTAATTTTGGAATATGATCTCTGTTTGGGGAACACAATATCTTGTTAGAAAGGTATAAATGAGGAGATTCATTTTGGGGGCTCAATCAAAGCCTTTTTATATCTTTGAGGTGCTCGATCATGAAAAAACGTCGTTTAGGCCCTCAAAATGGACCCGAAAGTTT
This sequence comes from Picea mariana, assembly GCA_032191745.1. Lineage (NCBI taxonomy): Eukaryota > Viridiplantae > Streptophyta > Pinopsida > Pinales > Pinaceae > Picea > Picea mariana. The sequence goes on from JASDQU011508850.1 coordinate 10,350, forward strand.
ACGAACCGAAAAACTGCTAAAAATAGTAAATTGCTAGAAAACTGTTTTGAGCCAATTGGAATAGGTGGGTGGCTATCAAAATCCTCCTAGATCACTGCCATCCTAATTGCACCTTCTCCCTACAAATCCCCACTCCCTAAATACCCATTATTCCCCTCTTTCCTACACTCTTGTTCACTCCCCCTTTCAACCTTATACTTTAACCATTTTTTAATTTATTTAAATTCCTAACGAATAACATTATTCCACATCAAAAATTGTGAAGAGATGAGAAGTGGAAGCATATGAATGGTGCCATATTGTAGCCTATGGAGGAATTCCACATGACATCCAATAATATTATTACACATGGGAGCTTATCAATGGCAACACATGGCATGTTTTATTGTTTACACGTGGATATTGCTAGCCTATCATGAGATGAAACATGGAAATATGTGAATGGATGATTCATAAGTTACTGGGCATGATCTAGAGGCTAATTGGTTGTCTAAAATATTATTACTTAATTGATTTTCCAAGGGAGGTCGACCCACAAAGCTCTGTAGCCTTCTCTCATTTATAATACATTTATGAATATATACATAAAGAGTTCAAGTTTTCCAATTCATGTGGGATTAAACGTTCACCCAAAATTCAAATTTGCCAAGAGAAAAAAATGAATTTTAAGATAGGGGGCCCACTTTTTCCCATCAAACTCAATCGACGATGGCTGAGTCACAAACTTCCAGAAGCCATAACTTGAGCTACGAGTGTCAGAATCACACAAATTATATACTGTTGGAAAGGTATTTCAATGAAGAAGATGCCGGTATAGGTTAGAAGGCATGAAATAAAACACAATGATTCCATAAATTAAAATATTAGTCAACTTCATTTTTAATGGGTTTGCGTAACAACTCAACTTTACAAGGTCATATCTTGAGATCCGAGCGATGAATTTGGAAAAACATTATATCGTTGGAAAGATAAGATGATGAAGATCATATATAAATTTATTTTCATGGTTTAAAAGTTTAATATAATTTCCATAAAATTAAAACAAAATCCCCCTCTTTTAAAGGGAAATTAATTAAATTTTGAAAATAAAAGTTTATTTAAAAACTTTTACTAAAAAGGGAAAGGGACCCATTTTTAAAATACAAATGATAATGATGTGAAATAATTTTTTTTTTTTTTTTTAATGAGGAGTTAATTAAAGAGAATACTTTACAAAGAAAAGTGTATGGTAAATTCAAGAAAGAAAAAATACTAACTACTCAAGTAGTTAGAAGATCTAATTTTTAAAGAGAAGAAATGCTTCATCAAGGGTTCCATTATTAGAATTGTTGGAGGGGCAGGGGAAGAAGATCAAAGGAGGAAGAAGGTACAACCATGAATATACAACCAAGCTTCTGATCAAAGAAGATAGATCTCTATCTTCTCCACTTTTTCTTTTCTTCTACACCATTTCTAATAGCTTTATGCTTGAATCTCTGAATTGGACACAAGGCTGAGTTGTGAGTGTTTTTCTTTTATTCTTCAAAAGATTTTTTATTATATGATCATGGAGTATTTACAACCATATACATGACTGCCAGATATTTTTTTAATGAAGAACATTTTTCATGAATAAAACTCCACAAAGAATTACTTCGGGGTTGATTTTGATTGTATCTTGTAACTTTGAGTCTTAAGTATGAGATATTTCAAATTGATCTATCAAATTATCTTTTTGATATTGATAGTAATACTCTTTTGAAATTCTTTGAGATGACCAAAGCATTCTCTCCTATTTCTCGTGAAGAAGATATGTATGCATTTATATATGATTAAGAATATTTTGTATGTGATCTTGATCACAAAGAAATTTTGATGTTGAAGCCCTCCTTCAATCTTTTCTATTTTTTTAAGACTTCTTGTTACACATAAATATTAGATCAGGTTATTGAAGAACCATTTTTGTTCGATAAAATTGAGCAATAAATATCTATGGTTTGTTGGTTTAGCATTCTTCTAATCCAAGATATTCAAGATATATCTTTTAGCCAAAGAAGAGCACCACCTCTCTAAAAACGTAGGGGGATTCATATCCTTGTGAGGTTGTCATTTTGGTCCTCGCATATTCAAATGTCAACCTTTTTGGAGACCATATTGGGGAGTCATTTATTTTCGAGATATTTGAGGCCATGATTTAGATTTGACTGAGAAAACAAAATCTCCATGGTTCAAGGCTTCAAAAGAAAATTCAATAAGATTGTTTCTTGTTTTATATGGAAGGGATTTATAAAAGGATTATTAAAAAATGTTGCACCCTTTTTATAAATTCAAAAAGAACCAAGAAGCATCGAAGATTCAAGAGAATGAACTCCCTGTAAGCTCCATTAGAAAGAATCAAATTTTTCAAGAAGATGTATATTTTGAATCCTATGAAGAACTTTATTCATGTCATGATGCTCTTTTACCTTATTCACTGAGCCCATAAATGGATTTATAAGAATCAACAAAAGGGAGAAATATCCAAAGAAGGAAGCGATTTCATACAACCCCTTTAAATCTACCAGAAGTAGATTTTTAAATATGTGATATTTCTATTGAATTTTTTTTTACATTATTTGGGAATATTTTAGAAGATGCAAAGAAACACTTGTTTAAGTTTAACAGTATATGTCATGATTTCAACCTCACTGAGGACAATGTTACATGTAGACAATTTTTACAAAATCTGCAAGGTGATGATATTGAATGGTATAGATCACTATTGTCTAACTCCATTACTAGTTGGGATGTGTTAGAAAATTCATTTGCAAAAAGTTCATCTCGAGAGTGCATTCATATGTTTGTTTTGATGCTTTTAATGTTGCTTCCCACCCACCCTCTCCCATATGGATGTAAGATAATGAAGTGACTAATCTTGAAGAAGAATCTAATCAAAGATTGGATGAATTTTCTAAGTCAAGTCATATTACTGAAGATGAAGATGAAAATTCCAATTTACAAGAAGAAAATTTCAGCCTCCCATATACTCCATATGAAAATATTTTGAGAAACAAGTTCAATAATGAAATGAAAGAGCCCTCACCAAATGCAAATGAATATTTCATCCTTGCAACAGATGATGAAAAGCCTCAAGAGCACTTGTAGAAAGAATAATTGGTGAAATAAATGAATCTTGAGAAGAATAATGAGCAAGATTGTCTTTACATGAAATAAGGTTCTTTTCAAGATACTATTGATGAATCAAGAACCTTGGAAGTGGTTGGAAATAAGGAGAAAGATGAATGTATTCGAATATTGGAAAATCTTCATCCAATCAAAGACAATAATATTCTTAAGTAGCCAAGAATTGACTCAATTGAATTATGGTTTCAGAGCATTGTTGGAGAAATAATGCAATCAGATTCTCAACACACATGGTTAATCTTTTCTCCAGTACACATTGAGAGTGCTCCTGACTCATTGGTACAAGTTTCAATATGTTCCATAGTGATGGAGTTCATTCCAAAAATTGCATCAATGCTTGATGGATCCACTGGGATCTACCTACACCTAAGGTGCCCCTTTCTTCCAAGTAAGGTAGGGTAGGTATCATGTATGTACATATTTTGTTTATTCAGTTCAGTTTTGTACAATAAGGTAGTTACTCAGATGAATCCATGAAAGAAGAAGAATTACATGAATCTATTTTGAACATGACTCCATAGCCCAATGGAGAAGTAAACTACTCTTGAGATTCTGGTGTTCTCAACAACCCATAGGGGTTCATTGTCTTGCAATTGGAGTCAGTTGTTGACCAAAATTTGGTCATCTATATTTTCTCTCTCTTGGATTCATAAAATAAAAATGATTCCAAAATAATATTTTTTTTGAAATATTACAAGTCCATGGTGTATCCCTTAGCCTCATCTTCACCACTCAATTTTCGGATCCGAAATCTGGGTTCATATGCTCAAGATATCCAGGCTTGCGTTTAAGCGATAAAAAGCGTCCATTCCATGTGGAACAAAGTCATTTTCATTGAAAATATATTTACATTTTCGGGCCCAAGACCCTATATTTCTTCTTAATTCTTAGACCCAAGTCCCATATTTTCATAATTTTTCTCGGGTCCAAGACCCTTGCTTTCATATTTAATTTTTAGGTTCACAACCCACAAAAATTTTCTATTCATGGGCACCCAACTTAATCTCCAGACTCCACATTTAACCTCACTATACTCTCAATTTACCTTCACTCGAAACTTACTTTTCTTTTTAGTCCTTATCATATTCACAGCCTCATCGACACCCCCCTCATTCCTCACTCACCTCGTCACTTCCCTCATCCCCGAAAACCCTCTCCACTCCCTTATACCTTACCTCCCCCCACTCCATACTTAGTTTATTTCAAGTCCTTCCCAGACTCACGGACTCACCCACACCCCCCTCATTCCTCACATCCTTCACATGCCAACCCAACACTTTGATGACTACATTTCACCCCCACCTCACCCTACGTCATCCTAATATCACCAACTTATTTATTTAAATTCCTAACCAATATCATTATTCCACATGAAAACTTGTGAAGATATGAAAAGTGGTAGCATATGAATGGTGTCATATTGCAGCCTATGGAGGAATGCCACATGGCATCCAATAATATTATTACACATGGCAGCTTACCAATGGTGACACATGGAAGGTTTTTATTGGTTACTCATGGAGATTACTAGTCTATCATGAGATGAAACATGGAAATATGTGAATGGATGATTCATAAGTGACTGGGAATGAGGTGGAGGTTGATTGGTTGTCTAGAATATTATTATTTAACTGATTTTCCATGGCAGGTCAATCCACAAATCTCCATAGCCTTCTCTCATTATTGATTGTGAAGTGTATAATACATTTATGATTATATACATAAAGAGTACAAGTTTCCAAATTCACGTGGGATTAAAATTTCACCCAAAAGTTGAATTTACCAAGAGAAAAAAGAAGTTTAAGTTCAAGGGCCCATGTTTTCCCATCAAACTCAATCGACGGTGGCTGAGCCATGAATTTTCAGAAGCCATAACTTAAGATTTGGGTGTCGTAATCGCGCAAATTTTATACAGTTGAAAAGATATGTCGACAAAGAATATGATGGTATAGGTTAGAAGGGTTGAAAGTGACCACATGATTTCCAGAAATTGAAATATCATTCAGCTTCATTTTTAATGGGTTTGTGTGACAACGCAACGTTACGATCTCATATCTTGAGATCATATTTGGACAAAATTAATATCGTTGGAATGATAACATGATTAAGATCACATATGAAGTTATTTCCATGGATGAAAAGTTGTCTATCACTTCCAGAAAATTAAAACATAGTCCCCCTCTTTTAAAGGGAAATTAATTAAAATTTGAAAATAAAAGTTTATTTAAATTTTTTTATTAAAAAAGGAAAGGGACCCATTTTTAAAATAGGAATTATAATGATGTGAGATCATAAAAAAAAAATTAATGAGGCACTAATTAAATATAATACTTTAATAAGAAAAGTGTACAGGAAATTCAAGAATGGAAAAAGCCTAACTACTCAAGTAGTTGAAGATCTAATTTTTAAAGAGACGAAGTGCTTCATCAAGGGTTCCATAATCATAATTGACAGAGGGGAAGGGGTAGAATATCAGAGGAAGAAGAAGGTATATCCATGAACATACATCCAAGCTTCTGATCAAGGAAGAGAGATCTCCATCTTATCCACTTTTTCTCTTCTTCTACACCATTTCTCATAGCTTTATGCTTGAATCTTTGAATTGGGCAAAAGGTTGAGTTGTGAGTGTTCTTATTGTATTCTTCAAAATAATTTTTCTTATATGATTATGGAGTATTTACATCCATATACATGAATATCATAGATTTTGTAATTAAGAACATTTTTCATGAATAAAAGTCCACAAATAATTATTTCCAGTTGATTTCGATTGTATCTTATAACTTTGAGTCTTAAGTATGAGATATTTGAAATTGATCTATCAAATTCTGTTTTTTATCTTGATAGTAATACTCTTCTAAAATTATTTGATATGATCAAATCATTCTCTCCTATTTCTCGTGAAGAATATATGGATGCATTTATATATGATTAAGAAGATTGTGTACATGATGCTGATCACAACAAAATTATGATGTTGAAGTCCTCCTTCAATCTTTTCTATTTTTTTTAAGACTTCTTGTTGCACATAAATACCATATCAGGTTATTGAAGAACCATTTTGTTGGATAAATTTGAGCAATACATATCTAGGGTTTGTTGCTTTAGCATTTTCCTTGTTGTTCCTGAGATTAAACTTAAGGCTCAAAGAATATGTCAGGCATCAAGAAAATTTAAAGAGATTGTTTTAAAAGAGTTTTTTTTCTACCTTTAGTTATATAAGAAAATATCCTTAAATGAAATTAATAATATGACAGTACAGAGGACATATTTCATTGTCTGAGTCACAATTATAATATCGAATGGTGTGGGAGAAACTTTCAAAATTGTTAAACAAAGTAAGGCATCAATTACTGAAGAGTCTCACCTTGTTGTAGTAGAAGAAAAGTAGATAGTGTACCCTTGAACAAGATATAAAATGTGCTAATTCATGTAGCTTGCAGGTCTTGTATTACTTACAACAATTACAAAGGAAAAACTGCTTACTTAACGAATTACTGAGATAATATGATTACAATAGTTGTGATACTAAATTGAAATCAATCACTTATCAAGGAATTACATAAGAAAATTCAGAGATATGGAAATACACGAGAAACATATGACTCAAACTGAGCAGAATTTGGAATCTTTGTCTGCACTTGTTATTAATAATAAAAAGGAGAGTTTTCTTTATTACATCTGGCAAGAAGCAGCCTTGAATAGATCTTAAATCTATGTATTTATACAAAATTTGTCACAACTCAAAACGGTTGGACTTATTACAATATTTAATTAAAATAACATAATTTGGAAATAAGATAGCAGTGTGTAAAATCTGATGAGCTTTGTTGGCATTTTCTTTTGTCTCTTCACCTGCTGAAAAATCATTTCCTTTCCTCATTCCTTTAGGATGGACACCTCTGTCGTCTGGTCTTCTTAATAATTCAACATAATGTCTTAGTCATTGTAGTTTTGCTGCCATCTGTCCTTCCAGCTATGTTCAATAATGCAATGACATTTTCTTACATGATCACAACTGTGCTTGCTTTTCCATGCTCAATGCATTGCTTTCATCTATCTAAAAATTCCACCACCAACTTTGATGGCTCAATTGTTTCATTTACCTCAAAAGTGTATAATTTCCTTTCCACTTGAGGTAGTCTTTCTTGGATTCTTATCACTTCTTGAGTTAAGGCCTAGAACTATGAACTTGGGTTTACTAGCCATTTATTTATTTTAAGAAGGTCATTCTGGCTCATTTACTGAATGGCTGCCAGAGTTTCCTCTTTTCTCTTTCTGGAGTTTTGCCGATTCATTTCAATATCAATTTTTCCCAACGCCTATGTAATACTGCTTCCCTCAAAATCAATTAGTCTCTTGTCTAATGATTATAACGCTTCTTGGAAAGCATCCTTTACTTCCCTGGCTAAGCTCTTGCTCTCTGGGAAATTCGTTTCCCACACTTTTGTTGAGGAAAATATATGAAATAATCTTACTCAAGCATTTTCAGATTTTGCTTGGCTAAAGAAAAATAGACAGGAATGTCACCCTAGGTTTATAGCCAACAAAAATAACATCCTAACTCACAAGTATTAATTATGAGTGCTTAGGCTAGTCTTTTTTCAATAAATAGCTTGCTGGAAATTTACTTTTTATTTAATTTTCTGAACATATCAGTTGCTGAAATAAATGTAAAGATAGAAGTAAAGTCACCAAGATGATAATCAAGACAGATGAGACATAAATCAATCCTTTATTTCATTCAAATTCACCAAAGAGTCATTTTCTTTACAAAATATCATGCAAAAATTTTGGACCAAAGTCAAACTTAGACATCCCTGATGGAACATACAAAAGGACCTCTGACAGAAAACCAAAATTGAACTCTAAAAGTTGGATCAACTTGCCACAGATTTTTGCCCACTCGACTCTGCACAATAGCCTTTGTCAGTCATGAAAATTAATTCATAAACAGACAAGTCTACACAGACTATCAAAGATAGATCAACAGCTATGAAAAACAAGTGTCTGAATGATGTGATTTAGCCCTGAATATTGATGTCTATAATAAGACCCTGTTATCATAAAAGAGAATTAGGCTTGTGATGAATAATGAATGAATGAAAATTGAACTATATCAACATAAAATCAAAGAGAAAACCTGAGTATGCTTCTACTTCTATCCTCCTCTTGTTCCTCCCTTTCCTTTTGCTTTTAAACAAATTAGAATTGGTTGAAGTAGTTGAACCAACTCATTAGTTAAGTAAAACACACCTCCTTGTGTCTCCCATCAACATATTCACTTTTGGAAAATTTATCTCATGAAATTTGGAATTATTTTCAAAAATATTACTCATATATCCAAAATAAAACATGTTGTCCAAAGATCCCTGAAGTCAACTGCCATAAAACAATAGATAAAATAAAACTTAAAAGCAATATTTTCCACTTTGTGATGCAATCTTTCATAGATTACTGTTATCACCCTTCGATTTTCCTGAATTTTCCTTTGGTTGTGCAGAGCCTTTAGGCCTAATCCGGTTGATCACATGGGAACAATCATCCCCCAAATGCATTCAGGAAGACACAAATTTTTCAAAGACATTGGAGGGTGCAGAAGGGGCAACAGTGGGTTTTCCCTTGTCAAGGGCATGGTGGGCCTCAGTTTTCAATCTCTTGCTAGCATGGGAGGATTGCACTAGCAAGTGGTCAGCGGAATCTTGGACAATGGAGTTAATAGGCGGAGGAGCATGCAAGGACAAGTTGGGCCAACCACGAGGTTGGGAGACTGCTGGGTGGACAATCTCCTGCCATCCATCATTTTTAGGAACCTCAAGTTGCAATGAGACGTGAGGGGGAACAAATATACCAGGGGCTTGCGGGACATGGAAAGGAGGCCTTTCAGGCCTAGTTTGGACTACTCCCTACCCAATCCAATTGAAAAATCTGGCTTGAAATAATTGGTGAAGCTCTTGTGAATTAGCATCAAAATGTATGGACAACCTGGGCCTTCTTGGGCCTCGGTTCCAATTACCTCTACCTCTGTTTCCTTGGCCATGGCTATATCAAATGAAAAAAAATCATTCTTGCATGCATGATTGATTATAAAATAGTATTTTAAATAACCATACATGACAACTCTTAAAAATATGAAACAAATTTAGCTCAACAATGTATCAGACTCGTGCAATCCAATCCATACAAATTGTTTTACTATTTATCAATGAGAAGGGGGTGAAAAGGGTTATGGGATATGTGAGGGGTTTGTATTGAGTGAAACATCATTCAATGATGTGAAAATAACATGGTTACTGCTCAATGACAACAACAATCAATTGTAAAGAAAACCAATAAAACATCACTGTAATCCACACAAGGCACTGCCACTTTCAACTACTTTAACACCGAAATTCTCTTAACTGTAATCAATCTCTGAATAGGGAGTGAAAAAATGAATATGGGAAGGTGATGGGATTTGTAATTAGTGGAAAAATGAAATAATGGAAGGGAACAAGAATGATTATTGTTCATGAAATTAATTAAGTGATCCATAAAACATTCTGTGAAAAGAGATGCACCAACCAACAATCATTGTGACCAAATAACAAACACTGTGTATTTATCTAGTTCACTGTTCATAATAAAATATCTAACACGGTGCCATCACAAGACAATATGAATTCCACACAATATGTAAAGGGGTTATGTTCCTTTTATTTATATACCTTTCATATTAGAACAATTTTCAAATAGTAACCATTCCCACTCTGTTTACCATCAAAATCAACTACTGCCCATACATAACTTCAATCAAAAAACATACTCAAAGTCATGTTTCCAAAATTAATAAAACCACACTATCATTGCAATTGGGCCTGTCATTTAAATGCAATGACATTCGTTAAACATATATAGGTGTAGTCAACCCAATAATCTAGATTAAATTGCAAAACCTGAATTGACATTTAAATAGATAGACAACACCACCATTCCAACACAAGATATGCATAGAATAACTCAATCATGCAAGTGTAACTATGTCACTGTACAAGACCAATTCAATGTGACCCTAAAACATTGGGCCATCCATCCAACACAACGAGGTATCAACAACATGCCTGTCTCAACAAATGATCGGGTTGCAACAAAAACATGCTTAAACCTCTGTGGGTATCCCTGAGTGTGAAACCCAAGATGTCCATCTTATACATAGTGTGTAGCCACCAAAAAACCATGATGCAACATTTCCATTTTACAAAACCAAACACATAGTCATAGTAATAACTCAATCCATCGTGTCGAGCCATCAATCTAATACAATATTGCTTCGATTTAGTCAAACTGTAATCAACTATGTTGTGTACAACTCTGCTTATACAATCAGACAATCATAAGCATGCAGTGGATGTAGTTCATACAGTCATCCTGGTTGCAATAACCATTAGGCCCCAAAAGAAAATAACAGTTACAATGACCATTATTTCATTGTGTAGAAACACCACACACACAACGCGGTATGTGTGAGCAACATCAAGCAATTGTAACCAATGCCATCTAAATATCCAAATAATCCTTAGAGAAAAAATATCAGTGA
>JASDQU011508851.1:0-18398 GCA_032191745.1 Picea mariana
CAGTCAAGAGAGTGCCTCCAAGTGGATGCGCAACTTCTTGAGGGATCACACCAAAGATAACTTATTGAAAAAGAAAAGCTTTAAAGGGAAAATGTCCACAAGCACAAATTATGACTACTTAGTGATTAATCCACAACCATAAGATAAGTTTGCATGAAATGTGAATGTGAAATGAAGTGCTTGCAGTGTAGATGTAGATTACCAAAAGGTATAACAAATTGATGCCCAAAGTTGAAGTGGATTAAGGATTTATTAAGTTTTTTAGTGAAGAGTGAATCCTAGCTAAGTGTCAACCCAATACTCCCCCCACTTGTACCAAGTAACTGCTGGGTGCTCAAGAAGTATGGCAACAAGGCCTACTCTAGCTCCACAGGTCAGCCCAAGGGAAAAGAGTACTCCAGGAAAGGACGCCGCGCGCCGTAAGACTGTCTTCGGCCTAGCACCTTCTGTTGCTTCCTTTAGTCCTTGTTTAAATGGTAGAAGTTGGGTCAGTAGAGGTGTCCTCTTAAGTCTAGTTGATTATTATGCCTATGGACTAAGTGTTTTTTGGTGATTAGGTGTGTTTAGGTGAGTTTTACTTGCCCAAAAAATGCCAAAAATGGCCAAAACCGAAACTTAAAAGCAACAAGAAATGAAGTGTTTACACCATGAGATATTACTTGAAACACATGTAAAGGAGAAACCACAATAGCTTGCAATGAAAGAGATTCAGTTGCCTTAAACCATTACCATTTGCCCATGACCATTTGCAATAAGATAAGTGCTTGGAATGTAAAACTTGCAAATAAAAGAGAATTTAAAGCATGAGATCTAAATCTATGCCTCCATGGGCTTAAGCTAGTGTTTAGTTGTGTGATATCTACTTCTAGATGATTTTAACCATGAACATAAGCATATAAAAAATACACAACTAAACTAGCCATACTATATTGGGGGTTGGCTTTGCCAACTTCTCATCCAAGGTGTAGGCAACAAGGCATGCAAAAATTGAAGTGAAAAACAAAAATACAAACCACTCACAATGACACAAGGTGGAGGCAAGCCTTCCTATTTTGTGCCAAAGGGGGTTGGAAATGAAATAGGCTAAACCAAAACTAAAGCAATCATAGCCACACAACCTTGCCCTAATGACAAGTGGGGCAAATGAATGAAAAAATGGTAGAAAATTAAATATATAACCTAGCCTTACGATTTTGGGGGGTGGCTTTGCCAAACTCTCACCCAAGATGTAGGCACTAACAAACTTTACAAAAACAGAAAATTAAGTACAGGAATGCAAGCCTCAAGGGACTCCCGAGGGCTTGCTACAATGCTAGAATGATAAGAGAAATGGTTGGGTGTTGTTACCCAATCAAAAGAGAGGTCTTTGGTGTGTTTTGTGACTGAAAATGGGCAGCATAACCCCTTGACCTGGTAAGAACCTGCAAAAACCAACAAGCTATTGCTTGCTGAAAATGCTGCAAAACACACAGAAAAGTTAAGAAAATTCTTGTTTTTCAACAGAAATTTCCTACATATAAATTTCAGAAAACAGTATTGATTTTTTGACCTATCTAAGAGTGTTAGCAAACCAAATCTGAATATGATATGTAACAGAAAATGAAAGAGGGAAAAACTATGAAGTTTTAGTGAGCTATGAGGGTAACTTCTTGCTCGAAGCTATCCCAACAAAACCCTTGAAGCAAACCTGCAACTTTGAAACAAAGTGTGAGATATGAAAAGACAATGGGATGGATAGATAAACAACATAAACAAAATTTATATCATTAGCTATTCAACACATTTAGGCCAACAACTACACTATTGCCTAACCTATCCTAGCAAACAAAGTTTACCCAAGAGATCTACTCAAAATCCCACAAAATRCACAAAGGAACACAATCACCTCATATGTATTGAAGCACCAAGACACAATCTTGTACTCCAAGATCCTCCAAAGCCTTTCTATTAATCAAAGGGAGAGATTGCAACAACTAATTGCTCCAAACATCTCAAAAGCAAAATCGAATGAGAGCAAGATGGACAATGAGAGAGAGATGGGGCAAGAATTTGGTAGCATAACAATAGCTCAAGAGATGGTGAGAAATGAGTGAGAGAGGGGTTCTATTTATACTTGGGAAGGTAAAGCTACCCCTCTTGGATGAGTTACAAGTGTCACACATCAAGGAAAAGTCACTTTTAGGGTTTTGGTAAGTTACGGTTTTGGCATGGATGGATGAAGTGGCAATGAGTTGGAGTGAGTTGGCAAGGCTTTGACAAGTCAAATGATGAGTTGTAGGGTTTAGGGAGGCACACCAAGGGATAGAATAAGTCTCCCATTAAATTGTTTATTATTTTTTTGCTTTTTGGAGACTTTCTAGAAGGGGGGCACACCTCTCTAGGGAAAGTGACGTTTTTTCTTAATGGCTAGGTGAGGGGGTGATGTGAAGGTTGGAAAAGGTTAGGAAAGTGTTTTCTCATCATCTCCCACATTTACTTTACTCAATTTGCTCAAGATTACAAAAATTGACATTTTTACCATGTCAAGCTTAGCAATTAAAATTGCTATTTTGACTATAACTAAGACTCCCTATGGACAAACACCTAGAAAAAGTTGTTCAACTGAGCTGAAACTTGGTCCAAGGGTGTAGGGGGTCTCATTCCATTTCTTTTGAGCACAAATACCCCTAGCAAAAGCCCACGGACCTAGTTTTTAAATTATTTATCAAAAACTAATTAAAATTAATTAATTAAATTACCCAACCTTAGGCAATTTTAATTAATTAAAAAAAAACTATCTAGACTCGACGGAATTCCGCGAAACTTTCTGAGATGTCTTACATGGTCATTTACATCGTTCCTAAACACTAGCTACCAGAGGATGAATCCATTTGAACGCCTTTCACCACTTTGGAGGAATTATTAATGGTGGGAGTGAAAAACTCAAGGGAAATTAATAAGGCTGGTTAAGCCAAATTAATAACCTGAGGATTAAAAACACTCAGTGAAAGGAACTCTCCCAATGAAGAAATCCTAAGGTAACTGACCTAACTATGATCCATGTAGACCTATTACATTATTATCCCACGCAGGGGAGCGAAAATTCCAATTACAAAATATGTGTCGTAGGCAAAAATTGCCCTGTAGAACCAACAAGTCTTGACTTGGTAGCATCTGATGATGCATATCTTCATGGTACATGGAGTTGACCCCTGAGTTGAATAGGCGGTCAACAGGGCACATGTTACATGTCTACAAAATTTGGTTAGGCCAATACAAGGTATCATAGGTAGGGTACGTAGCAAATACACACACACACACCATCTATTAGGGTCCTACTTTAATCCCCTTAGGATACTTTATTAATGTATGAGGCCACCTTCCTTGAACACGGCCCATTAAATAGTTAGTTAGTAGTCACTCATTTTAAAAAGGGTCCTCTTTATTAATAAAGCCCAAATTAGTTAGTTAGGAGGTTGACCCCTTGAAGAGGCAAGTGAACATAGCTCTCTATTTTTTATTATCAAGAGATCTTTCTCATGGTTTATCTATTTTCACTTGTGTTCTTTGGTTTTTCACTACGTTTATGTGATTGCTTTGAAGTTTTGGGGTTAAGTACATTACAAGTGGTTTTAGAGCTCTTTCTTGGGCCAAAAAAGGGAGATTTATTTTTCTCTTTTGCAAGTTTTTGACAGAAAAAAGAGGACTGCAACATTTAGACCAATTTCTGAAACTTTTTCTGTAGAATTTAAAGAAACTAGCTACAGATTTGAATTCCTCTTGAAAAAATATCCAAGTTCAAAAAAATATCATCCAAAAGGAAGTCTGGAAAGTGGAGTTATCGCTGATTTAAAATCAACCTTTTTTAAGGGTTTTTTCTAGTGACGGCTGCGAATTTCGCAGATTGGATATTTGATAGAGTGCACATGTTTCAGTGAAACCAGTGCCAACAGATGGAGAAAAGCTGTGGCATTTCATAATTGGGGTTATAATAGCTAATTTGAGAAGTATAGTAGAAGTTATGTTCATTTTACATTTTCAGCTTCAAACCCTACCTTGAAAAGTAAGTCATTTTCCGATGATTTTAAGAGCTTTTTCTGGGGTCAACAAGATCCTAAATTTTTAACCTTTTTTAGAGACATGTTCTAGTTTCTTTAAATAACATATTGATCTGTTGTTTAGTGGGTAAAACTGTGATCGAAGAAGAATACACACAGGAAATACAAGTGGAATCACATTGTTGGAAAACCTTGTAACACATGTTGGTACCTTATCGAGTAGTATCACATCAATCAATACTTGTATACATAATCTCACTTCCGTGTACCCTTGGGTATATAGGAAGTCCCCTAGGTATACCTGAAACTAGCTTTAGATAAGCTAATCGATTGTCTTGCTGCTATAGTACATCGAGAACAACACTTGGGGAGATTACTCTCTAGTACTTGGGTAGTCGAGTAGTACAACTTAGGGCGTGAGTGAGCTTCCTTAGTTAGTGCCCTGAGATATTGAGCTAAGTACTACTATCACACCCTGCACGTATATCAAAGAGATATAGCACTTGACACTCCGCTGTCTTTAGGACTTGGTAACCTTTGTCAGTGAGCTCACCTATGGTAGAGCCTTATAAACCCCCTGTTAGCACACTTTTTCACCCTCCAATTGAGCTGATATAAGATTAAAAAAAACGATGAAAAGGTGGCTAATTAAAGGAGAAACGCCCCAAATTGTCACGGGCTAGACCCCTCTCCGTTTGAGTTGGTGCTTGCTAGCCTTGGGGGGGAGTCCCTAGGGTATTTTGTTGTTGTCCGTAAGTCTGATTTTCTGCAAAAAGGTGTCAAAAACAATAGATGATATGTCTTGGACAACGTGTTAAAACTGCCCAAGACGTGGGGCAAAAGATAATTTTGTTTGCTTGGAGGGATGCTGTAGGGTTAGCACAAGAAAGATAGAAGAAATAAAGAAAGAAAATACTCAAAATATTGATTAAAATCACAATGAATAGTATGAACTAGTTAATCAATTTGCAAGAATTAGACAAAACACCAACAAGAAGGAAGGTTCAGAAACAATTACAAAACCTCTTTATATAGGCTGGTCAAAGGGTTGATTGCGCCACAATTAACAAGTCCACAAATGGTATAATGAATTTCCTTGCTCAAGAGAAAGTAGCTAGACTAAAGAGAATGAGAGAAGAGAGAAGAAAAGAGTATGTTGCCAATGTAAAAATCTGACCATAATAATGTAGACCAACCTCCAATATATAGTGATGAGGGCACACTTTACCGAGAGAGAGTATGAGGGCACATGGGAGAAAGAGATGGAGTAGGAGAAGCGTAGGGGAAGGGAGATAGAGTTAACTCATGTGAAGAATAGGAGTGTTAACGCATGGAGGAATGAATTAGGAATTAAACACATGTTTAAACGCTAAATTTGGCCAAAATATGCATGAGTTAGCCAAATAGGGAGAATGTGCCCTATTTTTTAGGGATTTAGCATTAAAGAGAAATTAAAGGGGAATTAATGAAATTAATTTGCATGGAAAGTGAGTTAATGACGAGTGAGAAAAAGTTAGGTGAGTGATTTAAGCCTTGATTGGCTCAAGCCCTATATTTTAGGGATTTAGCGTTTAAGAGGAATAAAAAGGGATTTTTATGGAATTAATTTCATGGAAAGTAAGTAATTGACAAGTGAGAAGAAATTAAGTGAGTGATTTAAGCCTTGATTGGCTCAAGCCCTAAATTTTAGGGATTTAGCGTTCAAGAGCAATTAAAAGGGAATTTAGAGGAATTGATGCTTTAAAAGTGGAGTTATGGCGAGTGAGAGAAAGCTAGGTGAGAAAATTAAGCCTTGATTGGCTCAATCATCTCCATGGGATTGCCACCTCATCTATATGGCCTTCCTTCACTTTATTTAATTTTTCTTTAATGCTTTTACCTTCGAAAGTGCGCCCTTCACCAAATGATGCCAAGTAGATGCCACATGTCACATTGAATCACCACCACATGTCGAAACTTGACCTTGCCACTTGTCACCTTTGGAGCCAACTATCCTTGCTATAAATAGAAACTGCTAAAAATAGGGTTCAACTTCTAAAAGATAAGACACTGTCAAAAATGTCCAGGATGACTAGGAGAACACTGCCATGTGTCATATGTCTAAAACAGACACTGCTAAAAATAGAATGTCCTCGCATGTCAATGATATCATACTCATCAGATCCGATTTTCCAAGAGGATTCCAAATATGCGTTCAGAATCGACATGCGAGCCTTGGTGCTCCACTTGCTAAAAATAGAAATATCATGCATGTCATTCGAAAAAGTTCCAAAGGACTCAGAATGTCTCTGTTAGTCTCTAATTTTGCTTTTGATCTAGTGAGAAAACCTGATCCTAAACCCCTCCTACCTGCACTTCATTATCTGTTTCCATTTGATTTAAATCATTGCTTTCAACTTGTTATGGTTTGTGTTTTAGCTTTTTGTATAATTTCTTTAAGTTTGGAGTTTTAAAACATGGTTTTGAATGATGTGTCACTTCATATGTCTGTTTGAACTTTACAAATTCAAATTATGCTAAGTCATTAAAAGCGCTACTGGAATAACATTATTCCCGTAGCGCAAATATAATCATGCCTTAATATGCGCCCGCCACCCAAATTCTGTTATGATTACCCAGATCGAGGACTAAGAATTCACATGTGTCCCACGATGGCCCTTGAATCATTTGATGATTCAAACCTTTACATGATCGAACTGCTCTGTACCCGCAAAGGACTCTTTTTAAACCGTTCAATTCCCAAAGATTATGATTTGAAATAGTCACTCATCGTAATGATTTTGCTGAATTTTAAGCGCAGATGTTTTCTCAGGAGAACGGTTATATATTAACTGATTGCAGGTAGCATATTCAGAATTCGTGCAGTGCTGGTTGTAGCAGCGTGTTTCGATGGCACCTAAGAGGAGTGGACAAGTGGTCAGATTATAACTTGAGGGTGCTGAACTCCTCGAAGCTTATTCTTAGATGGCTCAAAGGTTCAGAGAAGCTGGTTGGTTCGAATTCCTTACCACTTTCCAAGGTCACGATGAACAGGTCTGTATGGAGTTTGCACTGAACTTTGATGGTTACCAAGTGGAGATCGGGAAACTGCTGATGCTGGTGATAGAACAGAGAATTGCCAAAGCTTGCAGATTGGTGGTTGGAGGAGAACGTTGGTGGAAGAAGGAGCATGTGGTTACAGAGTTTGTTAATCAATTGTTGCTTCCAGATAAACAAAATCCAAATTGGAGAAAGGGAGTTCCTCACAACTAGATCAGACCAGAATGGCACACTGCTCTGATCGTTATCCACAGGTATATCACCTGCGAAGGTAGATTCTCACTAATCTATATCTACCACATTAGGTTATTAATGCATCTAAATGGCGATTATCTTTTAAATCTGCGTTACTTTCTACTCAAAAGCTTGACAAAGATGTCAAAAAGAGTGCTGTCACTCTCCTCCAATGCAAAGAGCAACCTATTTCGTCAAGTCTTAATTAAGACTTTAGTTGTGTTTGCTTTGAGAGAATACAGAAACCGTGGAGCTGGCTCATGCAATCTTTAAACCCTAACCCACAGTCCAACAAACAGAAGAAAGGAAAAAGTAATGTCACACAGAAACAAAATATTCCAATTAATGAAACCCCTGTCAAAAAATAAATGCCTGCTGTCAGGGTGACGAGGAATAGTAGAGGAAAAAGACCGAAGTTGGATCCAGAAATCGAAATATTTTCCGAGGAAGATGTTAAAGGGGAAGAAGTTTCAGATGAAGATTTGGATATTCAAACTACAACCAAGCATGCACTACCATCCACCAGTAAAAGGGGCGCTGCAGCCAAAAGGACAAAGAATAAAGGTGTGCCTGTGTCTCAAAACCCTAGAAGGAATTCTACTAGGGTTACCAACAAATACATATTGAAGTCCAAAGCCATGTTCAATCCCTCAATCAAAGAAGAGAATGTCATAGTTATAGAAGATCACTTTGAAGATGCTGAAGCAGGTAGCAGGAAAAAAGCAAACAGACCTCCATTGCATAAGAAACCAGCAAAAAGAGGTAAACATATTGTTTCATCATCTATAGGACCTGTCACAAGAGCTACAACTAGATTGGCAAAAGTTAAAGAAATTGCTAAAGGTATCAGTGAGATCCCTGAAATAAAAGGGTTACCTTATAGATTCAGATCACATATCAGATATGCTAGAAGCCATGGATTCAACAAGTTCTGATGAAGAACACAACTCATAATTGGTTTCTAAATAGCAAGTTAAATTGAGAGAACCTAAGGTTGCCATAAATCTGAATGAACCTGCACCTTTTGAAGAGTTCCCCAAATCCAAGGTCAAAGTCAGAACTAATAGAGAAAGGATCAAGGAACTCCAGAAGACAGTGAGACAGTTGAAAAGAGAAAAGACTCATATAGAACAATGGAGTGCTCGTCAGCAAGAAAGAATTCAAGGTTTCAAGAAGAAGAAAAAAGAGCAAAGGGCATTGCTCAAAGAAATCAGAGAAATCAACTTCAGACTCTATTGGCATAATGTCGTGCTTACCACAAAACTCAAACAGAAAACTGCCAAAGCTACTGCTATTATCATACCCTAAAAGTTTCACGATGATTGTTACAATCATAATTTTGATGTTTTCCAGGAAATATGGCAGTGTCTACTCGTTTTGGCCTGTGAAATACAAATACCTCGAAATGTATGACTAGATCAAACTAATCCCTGTTTTGTAGAATCGAATGTAATGCTGGCAAGATCATACGATATTAAGCTTTTGAGTAGTGATCTATTTTTGGAATGTAAACGCTCTTTTTGAGCTAACCCCCCTAATAGGTAGATGCTATCTAGATCTAGTCATTAAGAACATTCGAGAAATAGGATCAGGGGTTTTGTGGATAGTTTAAATAGGCAGAGGAAAGACTCTGTTATGGTCGAAAATTTGGAGATCCAGAAGACTTATATTGAAACTCCATGTAAGGCATTACTATTCTATTTGACACTTAATAGCAAAGGCATATGGATGGTTAGACACTCTTTTCTACTCTGTTTTCTTTCTTCATGCTTGAATTCATTATTTAGATTGCAGTGCATTTGTCTCTTGATTGTTAATTAATACAATGAAGAATTTACTGTGGAAGTTATTTTCAAGTTTTGGTTTCAAGTTGATGGTCTTGTTTCTTTATGATATACTGGGACAAGAATTTATGTGAAGTTGACAAATTGAAAGCTTCATTTTCTTTTTTTCTTATCGGTTTAATCTATCTATGTGACTACATTTTAACTAGTCAATGGAAAATACTTTGTTCTGATTTGGATTTTCATGTTATCTTATACCCTTGAGCCAGTTTTCAACCTTCTTACTCAAAAGCCAAATCATAAAAAGCCTTTAAAACACTTTGCAATAAACCGATGTTGCCCTAGCTTGCCCTCTCACATTCTAGTGCAACTTTAGGGACTAACATCTTTTGGTGCCATTGCCGGGGATGAAGAAACGAAGATATCTTCCCTGGGGAAACAACAAGATCAGATTCAAATCTTGATGGTGAACAAGACTTTGGACATTATTTAAGACTGTGATTTTTCACCTGGCGACTCCTCTGTGGTAATTCTGTTTCCTAAAAGAGAAGGTAAAGGACCTAAAACTCCTCTAACTTCTTCATCTTCTACTAAGAGATCAGTAACCAGAAAAAATCCAGATCCTGAGCCTGTTGCAGCAGTTCCAGACCCTGAAAGCTATTAAGAAAAACTAACGCTGTTTCTAGGCAGCCTTCTCTCTTAAAGGGAAAATTGTCTTCAGGAAATTTTCAAGGACAGTCCTCTGAAATCACCAAAACCCAAGTAGATGAGGAGGTAATTCTTGAAGGAGAAGTCAAACCTGTTGTTGAGCCTGCTACAGTTTCTTTCCCTTCAACTATCTTAGAGTTAAATCTAGAATAGTGGAAGCTACTTACGGAACTCATTAAACAAGAATATTCAAACATCCTACCTGTGACTGAAACTTTGACAGGTCACAACATAGATATTAAGAGTGAACCAAAGACACCCTCATCATCTCTTGGATCTCTCTCATCTGAAGATTTTAAATCACATTATTTTTCTTTTGAAAATCCTCTGTTTTTGGGCCCTTCATCTGATCATAGTCTTGAAGAAAAATCCTTATCTGCTAAAGATCAAGATTCAGTGACAGTACAATTAAGTTGTCATACACAAAGAACAGTTTCACCTCCAACATCACCAATCTTGTTTACTCCCAAAACCCAAACACCAAAGATAGCAAATATGGCTGCAGACAGAATGGATGAAATTGTTGTAGCAAGGTATGCCCCTTTGATTCTTCCACAAGTCTTGTTTTCCTTTCCACCAAATGATTATATGAGATACTTGCCCAGATTCAATGGAGATGGAGCAGTTACTGCTGAAGAGAATTTGAGTTTATTCTATAGTTTTGCAGATAATTTCAATGTAGAGCATGTAGATGTGTGGATGAGATTGTTCGTGCAGAGTCTAAATGGTGAAGCAAGAAAGTGGTTCAGGAGTTTGCCACCTAATTCAATTGCTGATATTGTGGCCTTGGATGATGCCTTTCTTAAACACTGGGGAGACAAGAAAGACTTTTTATATTATATCACTGAATTTGGTGCTTTAAAAAGGAAACAAGGTGAATCAATACCTGATTTTACCAAAAGATTCAACCAGATGTATGGTAAAATTCCATATGAGATTAAACCTTTAGAGACATCAACTAAAATCACTTTTGCCAATGCTTTCGATGTTGAATTTTCCTTGTTGCTCAGAGAGAGAAGGGCTGCTACCCTCAGCCTAATGCAAGATGTTGCTATTGAGGTAGAATCAAACATATTAACAGCAGACAAATTGAAGTCTAGGAGTGATAGAGATAGAAAAAAGCAAAAAGAAGAGTTGCCTTCATCTTCTAATACAACATCTGACTCTAATAAGATGGATGAAATGGCTAAGATGCTGAAAACTCTGACAGCTGAGATGGCAAGGTTAAAGATAGAACAAAAACAACCTAGTAGACCTGCACAGGAGGGTGGATACAGAAATCAGAATCAGTTCAGGAGGCCAAACAATGCACCTCAAATCTTACCAAGGGAAAGAAAAAATCAAGATGATAAAAAGGTTTTACCTCCTTTTCAGAATAATGCAGTAGATAGGAAGAGGATGAAGATGAAACAGAAAAAGACCCTGCAGTTCATCTAAATGATTCTGAATCATCTCCTATGCATTTGACACAACAGGATTATGAAGATGCCTTGATTTCAAATCAGTTTGAGGAAGGAGATGCAGATGAGATCGTCCAAAAAGAACCAAAAAGGAAGAAATACAATCTCAGATCTGGTTCAAATGCACCTAAAATGGATACACCTATTTCCACAAAGAAGGACAATACTCCAGTTAAGAAAAGAACCATTAAAGTAAGTCCTAAGATTCAGGATGATCAACCATTGAAGCACCTTGCCAAGGTTAGCACTGCAGATATAAAGGAACCATAAAAGAGTGTTTCTTCTTTCAGTCTAGAACATGAAATCAACAAAATCAAGATTTTAGTGCCATTGTTAGAACTCATGAAAACATAACCCTTTAGAAAGATTGTCCTCAAGGCTCTGCAGTCTCCAGCTCAAGTTACCTTTTCAGATACAGTCAATCTAGAAGATGAAAACCCTGCTGTAACTATTGGACCTCACATTGAAGACAAAATTGATGCCTCTCCCCCATTCTACATTTCATTAAATGTCCATGACAAGATATTACACAACTGCCTAATGGATTCTGGTGCCTCGCATAATGTCATGCCGAAGGTGGTGATGGAAGAATTAGGGTTGGATATTACTAGACCATACCATGATCTATATTCTTTTGACTCTAAGAAAGTCAAATGCCTTGGAGTTATGAAAGATGTGGTTGTCACTCTTTCCCAATTACCTATGAAAAGTGTGGTATTAGATGTTATTGTGGCTGACATACCACCAAAATTTGGAATGCTTCTTTCAAGATCTTGGGCCAAGAAGGTAGGTGGTACTTTACAGATGGATCTTAGTTATGCAACCATACATGTTTTTGGTGGGGAACAACGCAGATTATACAGAGAAGTGAGACTGGCTTATCTGGTAAGTGATCATGAAAACCCTACTAATCATCGTATATATGCTGTAGAAGATGATCTTGGTTCTTCTATTTTCCATATGAGTGATGAGATGGCAGAAATATCAGTTAGGAAGACAACAATTGCAGTTGAGGACAGTGAAAATAATTTTGTTTGGAAAATGTATTTTGATGGAGCGTGTTCTAGAGAAGGTTTTGGAGCTGGGATTGTCTTCATCTCCCCTACCAAGGAGGTTATTCCTATGTCATATAAACTTGAATTTGACACCACCAATAACATCAGTGAGTATGAAGCCTTGCTGTTAGGTCTGAAAGCTGCTAAAGATATGGGTATAGATAAGCTTTCTGTCTTTGGAGATTCAGAACTAATTATTCACCAGATCAAAAATATATATCAAACCAAACAGCAAAGGTTGAAACAATATAGAAATGAGGTGTGGGATTATGTGGATAATTTCTTTTTGGCTTTCAATATTACTTTTGTGCACAGAAATTTAAATCAGCAGGTTGACTCTTTGGCACTTGCAGCTAGCAATTTTAAAACTTCAATGTTTCCTGATCCGAAGTTTGAAGTTGAGGTCAGACACAGACCCTCAATACCAAATAATATAAAACATTGGCAGGTCTTTAAAGATGATGAGGAAATTCAAAGATTCTTGAAAACTATTGAAGAGTTTTCTAACATTTCAATAGATCAGGATGATGAAAATGGTGAAGCAGAAATACATGCTGCAAAGGTCCTTCAAGATACTGTTGCTAGACACAAAATCATTGAACTGAAGACAAACCATTTGCCTAAAGGTTTGGTTCCACTAGAGAGGTTGTTCGATCACAATGATGTTTCTAGGAAGGCTATTATCCAAACAGAAGAAACAGATGTAGTGGACTGCGACATCAGTCCTGATACAAATCCCAGGTTGGTCAAAATATCTAACAAACTGTCACAGAAACATAGAAGAACATATGTTGAGCTAATGAAGCAATATTTAGATATATTTGCCTGGTCTTATGAAGATTTGAAAGTGTTTGATACAGAGATCATACAGCACAAAATTCCTCTGAAACCTGGGTCTAAACCTGTTAAGCAAAAGTCTAGGCAATTTAATCCTCTACTGTTACCCATAATAGAAAAGGAGTTGAAAAGACTATTAGAAGCCAAAATCATAGTGCCACTGAGATACAGTGAATGGGTAGCCAACCTTGTGCCTGTCAGGAAGAAGAACGGAGAGATAAGGCTCTGTGTGGACTTTAGGAATTTGAACATGTGCTCTTTGAAAGACAATTATCCATTACCAAAAATGGATCATATCTTACAGAGAGTTGTTGGCGCGAAGAGGATCTCTATGCTTAATGGATACTCAGGGTACAATCAAATATCAGTAGTAGAGGAAGATAAAAAGAAAACAACTTTTACCACTCCATGGGGCACTTTTATGTATGAAAAGATGCCCTTTGGACTGATGAATGCAGGAGCCACATTTCAAAGGGCTATGGATATTGCTTTTATTGGTGAAAAAGACAGGTTTGTGGTTATTTATCTCGATGACATCATTGTTTTTTCAGCATCTGATGAAGAACATTTACAACACTTGAAGTAGACTTTTGAGAAATGTAGAAGGTATGGCATATCACTTAATCCTAAAAAATCACACTTTGCCATGGAGGAAGGAAAGCTTTTGGGACATATTTTTTCCCCTGAAGGTATTAAAATAGATCCAGAAAGAGTCAAGGCTATCCAACAAATAGATATTCCTAGAAACAAGAAGTCTATTCAGTCCTTCATTGGTAAAATTGATTTTTTGAGGAGGTTTATACCTAATTTTGCAGAGATTATCAAATACATCACTGACATGTTGAAAAAGGATGCAAAAATTAAGTGGTTACCTGAAGCTAAAAAATCTTTTGAAAGAATTAAGCAGGCTCTTGTTCAAGCCCTTGTTCTCATTAGTCCTGATTATTTCAAAGGATTCATGATTTTCTGATTTGCATCAGAAAACACCATAGCTGCTATCCTCCTGCAAAGAAATGAACAAGGATATGAGCAACCCATCTCCTTCTTTAGCAAAACCCTCTGAGACTCTGAATTGAAGTATGACATAATGGAGAAACAGGTTATGCCCTGGTAAAGGCTCTGAAGTCCTTTAGAGTATACATTCTTCAATCTAAGATCACAGCTTATGTCCCAAGTAGTGCAGTCAAAGAAATATTGGTTCAACCTGACTGTGAAGGAAAGAGAGGGAAATGGATAACAAAAATCCTGGAGTATGATCTCACCATAAAGCCTACTCCGCTAATAAAAGGTCAAGGCCTTGCCAAATTAATGACAGAATCTAATTGCAAAGCAATTGGGTTGTACCATCTTTCAGACAAAACACGAGATTCTTCTTTCCAAATTGAAGAAACAAATTTACAGGTAAACCAACAAGTATGTTTCTTCACCATGGTACAAAGATATCGTATTTTTTATGCTGAATTTTCAATCTCCCCCAGAGTTGGATAAATAAAAAATTAGATCATTAAAGTTAAGAGTAGTGAAGTATTGCATTATTGATCAGATTTTATTCTGGAAAGATCCTAATGGTTTCTTGTTGAGGTGTGTTGATGAAAAAGAAGCTGAACAAATTTTTTATGATCTACATCATGGTGTGTGCGGTGGCCATCACCATTGGAAGGCTACTGCCTTCAAGATTCTTAGGGTAGGCTATTATTGGCCTGTTCTATTCTCAGATATTTTTTCTCGGGTCAGGGCATGTGAACCTTGTCAGATATTTGCTGGAAAGCAGAAACTTATGTCTCTGCCTTTAAAACCAATCGTCACTCATGGACCATTCCAACAATGGGGCTTGGATTTCATCGGAGAGATCAATGCTTCATCTTCAGGACAACATAGATGGATCCTCACAACCACTGATTTCTTTACGAAGTGGATCGAAACAATTTTGACTCGGAATGCAATAGACAAGGTAATCATGGACTTTCTAGAAGGATATATTTTTTCCAGGTTTGGCTGTCCTAAAAAACTAGTCACTGATAATGCACAGGCTTTTAAATCGAATTCCATGATTGAATTTTGCAATAAGTATAATATCAAATTGGTTCATTCTACTCCTTACTACCCCCAAGGGAACGGGTTAGCAAAATCTTCCAATAAGACTCTGATAAGGATTATCAAAAAACTATTGGCAGAAAATAAAAAATCATGGGATTCCAAGTTAAAGTTTTCCCTATGGGCCGATCGTATCAGCAACAAGAAGTCATTTGGGACCTCTCCCTTCCAGATGGTATATGGGACAGAAGCTATTCTTCCAACTCAATTGGGCCTGCCAGTTTTAAAGTTTTTCCAAGAAGAGTTAGAAGAACCCAACGATCTCCAAAGGAGAATTTTTCAGATGATTGAAGTTCAGCAGGCCAGAGAACAGGTGAATCAGAAAGCTGCTACTCAACAGAGCAAAGTCAAGGCTACATTTGATAAGGGAACTAAGAAAGATGTTTTCAATGAAGGAGATTTGGTGTTAAGGTGGGATGCCAGGAGAGAGGATAAAGCAAAACATGGTAAGTTTGATAACCTATGGTATGGCCCTTTCAGAATAACCAAGGTAATGGACAATAACACTTTTCTCCTGCATAATTTAGACAACACATAAACTTTTGGAGGCCCAGTGAATGGGAGTTTCTTGAAGCACTATTTTCTATAAAGACTCATCAGGTTTTCAATTAGTACAGTAGGTTTTCTTTTCAATAAAGGCTCCATACACCCAATGGACTTGTTTTTACAGTTATGATGCGAATAAAGACTAACAGATGCAGGGAGATCAGGGAATCAGAAATAAAGGAAAAGGCATTGGTCTGCAGCTTTTGGAGTTTATTATCAAACACCATCCCCAGAAGGAGCCAGTGTTAGTCTCTAATTTTGCTTTTGATCTAGTGAGAAATCCTAATCCTAAACCCCTCCTACCTACACTTCATTATCTGTTTCCATTTGATTTAAATCATTGCTTTCAGCTTGTTATGGTTTGTGTTTAAGCTTTTTGTATAATTTCTTTAAGTTTGGAGTTTTAAAACATGGTTTTGAATGATGTGTCACTTCATATGTCTGTTTGAACTTTACAAATTCAAATTATGCTAAGTCATTAAAAGCGCTACTGGAATAACATTATTCCCGTAGCGCAAATATAATCAGGTCTTAATATGCACTCGCCACCCAGATTCCGTTATGATTACCCAGATTGAGGACTAAGAATTCGCATGTGTCCCACGATGGCTCTTGAATCATTTGATGATTCAAACCTTTACATGATCAGACTGCTCTGTACCCGCAAAGGACTCTTTTTAAACCGTTAAATTCCCAAAGATTATGATTTGAAACAGTCACTCATCATAATGATTTTGCTGGATTTTAAGCGCAGGTGTTTTCTCAGGAGAACGATTATATATTAACCGATTGCAGGTAGCATATTCAGAATCCGAGCAGTGCCGGTTGTAGCAGCGTGTTTCGATGGTGCCTAAGAGGAGTGGACAAGTGGTCAGATTAGAACCCAAGGGTGCTGAACTCTTCAAAGCTTATCCTCAGATGGCTCAAAGGTTTAGAGATGCTGGTTGGTTCAAATTCCTTACCACTTTCCAAGGTCACGACGAACAGGTCGCTATGGAGGTTGCACTGAACTTTGATGGTTACGAAGTGGAGATCGAGAAACTGCTGATGCTGGTGATAGAATAGACAATTGCCAAAGCTTGCAGATTGGTGGTTGGAGGAGAACGATGGTGGAAGGAGCACGTGATTACAGAGTTTGTTAATCAATTCTTGCTTCCAGATAAACAAAATCCAAATTGGAGAAAGGGAGTTCCTCACAACTGGATCAAACCAGACTGGCACACTGCTCTGATCGTTATCCACAGGTATATCACCTGCGAAGGTAGATTCTCACTAATCTATATTTACCACATTAGGTTATTAATGCATCTAAATGGTGATTATCCTTTAAATCTACCTTACTTTCTACTCAAAAGCTTGACAAAGATGTCAAAAAGAGTACAGTCACTCTCCTCCAATGCAAAGAGCAGCCTATTTCATCAAGTCTTAATTAAGACTTTAGTTTTGTCTGCTTTGAGAGAAATATAGAAACCCTGGAGTTGGCTCATGCAATCTTTCAACCCTAACCCACAGTCCAGCAAATAGAAGAAAGGAAAAAGTAATGTCACACAAAAACAAAATATTCCAATTAATGAAACCCCTGTCAAAAAAGAAATGCCTGCTGTCAGGGTGACGAGGAATAGCAGAGGAAAAAGACCAAAGTTGGATCCAAAAATCGAAATATTTTCTGAGGAAGATGTTAAAGGGGAAGAAGTTTCAGATGAAGATTTGGATATTCAAACTACAACCAAGCATGAACTACCATCCACCAGTAAAAGGGGCGCTGCAACCAAAAGAACAAAGAATAAAGGTGTGCCTGTGTCTCAAAACCCTAGAAGGAATTCTACTAGGGTTACCTACAAATACAAATTGAAGTCCAAAGCCATGTTCAATCCCTCAATCAAAGAAGAAAACATCATAGTTATAGAAGATCACTCTGAAGATGCTGAAGCAGGTAGCAGGAAAAAAGCAAATAGACCTCCATTGCATAAGAAACCAACAAAAAGAGGTAAACATATTGTTTCATCATCTTCAAGACCTGTCACAAGAGCTACAACCAGA
This sequence comes from Picea mariana, assembly GCA_032191745.1. Classification (NCBI taxonomy): domain Eukaryota; kingdom Viridiplantae; phylum Streptophyta; class Pinopsida; order Pinales; family Pinaceae; genus Picea; species Picea mariana. The sequence goes on from JASDQU011508851.1 coordinate 17,835, forward strand.
TTGGCCATGTTGCCGTCCTAATACACACTTGCTAACGTGAGCTAAGTCCGACTCACTTAGTGTGTCCTCGGAGACACAATGTCTAGGTTCTCAGTCCACACTGTCACCTTGACTGGAACCTCTTCCTTCTAGGCTTACTCCTAGGGAAGCCAAGGGGGGTAGTCCCTAGTTACTAGATTGATTTTAGTGTTTAAGGTTCTAGGAGTTAGTTTTAATTTCTTAAAGGCTAAAGGGGAAAACTAGCCTATGATGCAAAAGCAGCAAATGCAAAGTGCAAGTCTAATCTATATGTGAATCAGCCCTTTCCCTAAGTCAACTAAGACTAGTGCCTAAGGTTGGGCGATGGGGTCAACTAAGTTTGAGGGTGGTTTATTACAAAGATGTTTACAATTAAAAGTTTGAAACTACCCCAAACCAAAGATTAGAATTACTTACAAAGGGATTACAGATGTTACAATGTTTACAAAATACACAAATGGATACAAAGATACAAAAGATACAACAAGATGTAAGTGAGATTAACACATTAGCCAAGCATGCCCCAATAACACTTACTCTATTGGA
>JASDQU011508851.1:25952-38730 GCA_032191745.1 Picea mariana
ACAAAGATGATATACCATCGAAGAAAATATTTAAGAGCCACGCGACGTAGGATGGTCGACCCCACCCCTCAGGGGCCATCCAGATGAGTAATACTACAATAGGGATTGGAATTACTCCACCTTACCACGATATGTAATTAATTCTGAATTCTTTATACTTTTGGTCTTTATTTATTTCATACCAGAGGCTTGCACCACAGGAATGTATCACTATGTCCCACAGACTCGTTGTTCTATGGGACATAATAAAATCTCTCTCTCTCCACGCATAAAATATAATCAAAAGAGGGTTGTCGCATAAGTTTCTCGTATAACCCACCCTCACAAATGCACAAATGCAGCACACCCTCCACCATTACAAAGGCAACACACCCCAATCTGACAACATACAACTAGTTTACAAGGTCCTCTCGTTAGTGTCTTGGAGTGCTGTTTGAAAAATATGACCACAACTACAATCTCTAGAGAATTAATTAATTATCATGCAACATAAGCCCCATTTACATGTATACATATAAGTCACAAGTTCAGTCCCCAAAGAATCACCAAAGCCACAGCTGTGATAAACATGTATGTAAAAGGCCACGAGTTAAATCCCCATGGAACCACCAAACCCCATTACAAAAAACTGCATATAAAGAGGTCACAAGGTGACAGGTTCAACTTCAAACCCCGTGGACTGAAAAAACCCCATTTATGATCAAATGCATGTAAAATGTCACAAGTTAAATCCCATGGAATCACCAAACACTAATTATGAAAAATAAATATGTAAAAGGTCACAAGTTCAATCCCCATGGACTGACCTACCCCAATTATGAGAAAATCCATGCAAGAGCTCACAAGTTCAATCCTAGTTGGATCACCAAATCACAATTATGAAAAACAATTACGTAAAAGTTCACAAATTCAATCCCCTAGGAATCACCAAACCCCAATTATGCAAAACAATCATGTAAACGGTCACAATTTAAATCCGCGAGGAATCATCCAACCCGAATTGTGATAAATATGCATTTAAAAGGTCATAGGTTCAATCCCCACGGAACCGCGAAAGCCCAATTATAGTAAATATCCACATAAAAGTGTCCAAGTTTCAATCCCCGTCGACTGACAAACACCAATTATAATCAAATACATGTAAAACGTCACAAATTCCATCCCCGTTGAATCACCAAACCCCAATTGCGATAAAGATGTCTATAAAAAGTCACAAGTCCAATCCCCCAGAAAACAGAAACCGCAATTCAACCATTCCAACTCGATTTCCATTTGAAAGAAAATGAAAAACTAACCTGTGCAACAAAATTGACGTGCATAATCGTCAAAATCCCTAGCAGAACAATGGCGACCCCGAGCGACGCATATTCCAACGAACTCCTAATCCTGGGCGTCAGTAGCTGTGCGAGCATTCCAGACAACCGAGCATGAACCCTCAAGAACGTATGCTGGGGATCCATTCAAACACTAAAGACGCTAAATATCAAAGCGGGCTATCCCTTCTTGAATTTTCTTTCCACGATATGATGACTATCCCCGGGTCACAAATTCTTCAAATTAGACCGCAATGGCCGAACCCTGAGCTCATGTGACCCTATAACTCCCCAAACCCTAAGCGCCCCTTTAACCCAAAAATCTTTAAGCCCGGGGCCTCCATGTGACCGCCAGAATTTACAGGTAAATTTGAACAGAACCGCCAAATTGATGAAGCCCTCTGCGTGTTTTTCCGAGCCCCTGGTCGCGTGGAACGTCCTGCCGCAAGTTCCTTGAAGCCCTCACCTTCAACGAGAAGAACAAGCAATGAACTATTAGCCCGTACTAATTTTTCGGACATTTATAGGTTAAAATCTCTGCAGGCATTTGCTGACAGTGTTAAAATGAATGAAGTGGCACCACTGCTCCGTTGTCTTGTCCGTTTCCCTTGGCCTCGTTTATCCAGAATACGTGCAAGGCGGGTCTCACATATTTTAGGATTTATATGATTTGATAACGTCCTCACCATCCCATCGATTTCAGGGGAAAAATTAAACCCTCTTTAAATCATGGCTCTTATCGTTGAGGAAAAATATATGAGTAGAAATAGTGTTGACAGTCTATTACCCACATCCCTGTGACAGAATTCTGTTTCAAATTATTAAATACTTTTTGTACACTTATGCACAATTATATCTTTAAATGCCATAGAGGCCCTACACACGCCATCAACCACTCCCTAAGTCAAATTTGCTCCATTTAAACGAAGTTTTGTTAAAGGGTTAAAGGCCCTCATCACCATCTCTTTAACATTATAGTTTTTGCCTGGAAGTTTTGTTAAAGGCCCTTATCACCATCTCTTTAACATTATAGTTTTTGCCTTATAGAGTTTAAATTTAATAATGACTCTTTACAAATTGGTTATTCATATTTTTTTTCACTAATGTAATGTTTCATTTTTATATTTATGTTTTGTAAAAAATATATATATGCTATAATTATAATGTAATGTTTCATTTTTATATTTATGTTTTGTAAAAAATATATATATATGCTATAATTATAATAATTATTGTTATAATTTTTTATTTTTTTAAATTTTATTTATAGTAATATTTTTATTTTAAATAAAATTATATTTTTTTTAGGTGTTGTTTAATTATTTTATGTTTTGGTTTTTTTTAAAGAAATCACAATTTTTTGTTGTTTAAATTGTATTTYTRAATAWATGTTAAAAAATCTCAAAACAYTTGGATTATATARAATTTTAAAATTTTCAACAAAATTAAACACAAAATATCYTAGAAAAAAACAAAACCTAAAACAKTTAGACTACCACTATTTTTTATCATTATAAATAAAGATTTCAATTATTTATTTTTTGAGTAATAATTACTTTTGTTATCAAAAATGTATCATTAAATACTTGTATGTAACATCTAGATGATATGGTTTTTGGTATTATAGAGAACCAAGTTTAACTTTTTAATAATTAAGTTTATTATCTAAGATGTATCATTAAATATTTAAATATCCATGTGTAACATCTGGATRATATAGTTTTTTGGTATTATAATAATAATAATAATAATAATCTATTTTTAAGGTCACGGTCAAGCCAGCACATAAATTGGTGTATGAGACCCCCTTGTTTSTGGGACAAGGGACCCCCCTCGGTCCAGCGATTTGACTGGTAAAGTCTACGAAGGTATGCATACCCTACCCCCCTCTSGATTTGAACCTGTAACCTCTTAAGACATTAGGTTAACTTTTGGTGATATTCTAAATTTTGTCTTTTGACTTGTAAACTATTAAAATTATTTTTGAAATATAAATTATAATTTAAAATGATAGCATCTTTGTTTGATACTATATTATATTATCTTTAATTTATATAAATTTACAAATTAATTGATGAAATCTTCATTTAAAAGTTAGTTTTGAAATATAAATTATAAATTAATTTGATAGCATCTTTATTTTGGTATTCCATTAATATTATATCACCTTTCATTTATAGTTGTTATTTATGTGATCTTTGTAATATCACTGTGATATATTTATTTTTTTATATTTTGTTACATAATAATATTTTTATGAGGGTAATATGTTTTCTCTAATATTACTCCCATTCTTATTCTTTTTTTCTTTGTAAATTAGAGTAGAACACTATATTACTATAGAAAATATGATACAAAATGGGGATTTTGGTCTGCTTAAAGGAAACTAGACTAGGGAACCCTCCACCCTCACTCTCATATATGAGGGTGGGGGGTAATATTAGAGAAAACATCCACCCTCATATATGTGGGTGGGGGCGGGAGGTAATATTAGAGACAAATATGAGGGTGGGGGTGGCTAGTAATATGAGAGAAAAACATACCCTCATATATGAGGGTGGGGGAGGGGGATAATATTACGGAAAAATATGAGGGTGAGGGATAATATTAGAGAAAACATATCTCATATATGAGGGTGGTGGAGGGGGATAATATTAGAGAAAAATATGAGGGTGAGGGGTAATATTAGAGAAAACATGTTATGATTTCTCTAATATTACCCCCCACCCTCATAGGGGTAATATTAGAGAAAACATGTTATGATTTCAGGGTGGGGGTGTAGGTAATATTAGAGAAAATGTGTGGAGGTGCGGATAATATTAGAGAAAATATGTTTTCTCTAATATTACCCTCCACCCTCATATATGAAGGTGAGAGTGGGGATATTACGCTCCACCCTCACCCTCATATATGAGGGTGAGGGTGGGGATATATGAGAGTGAGGGTGGGATAATATTAATATTAGAGAAAACATAAATATTATGTTTTATGTTTTCTCTAGTATTAACCCTTACTTTCACCTTCACCCTCACCCTCATAATTTTTTTTCTCTAATATTACCCCACCCTCATATATGAGAGTATTGTATAAAATAAAATTCAAAATAAAAATAGTATATATTATAAATAAATAAAATCAATACATTATTATATTATATTTTTCCTTTTTCCTCTTTTCCTTTTTTTTTTAAATAAAATAATATTTTTTTAAACTAAAATTAAAAATTTATTCCCATCAACCCTCTACTAGGAATCCTCACCCTCCTACTAGGAATAAGACAACCAAAAATTATAGTTCTCTCACATCTTCAAATATATAAATTTATAAAATAAATTTAACATTCTTTATTTCCTTCCATGGATAATCTTTTAATTTATATTATATGTTTCCACTTTTTCTATTAATGTGTATATTTACATTAAATATATATAAAGATAAATAAAGCTCAAATCATTTTTTATTTAATTACAATTTTTAAGTAAAATATATTAATATGGGTTGAATTATTAAATCAAAAACTTCTTTATTTCCATGGATAATCTTTTAATTTATATTATATGTTTCCACTTTTCCTATTAATTTGTATATTTACATTAAATATACAAAAAGATAAATAAAGTTCAAATCATTTTTTTTATTTTTTTTTAAAGTAAGAAGTAAAATGTATTAAAAACCTTCCAGAGGCAAAAGGGAGATATCAAGTACAGTGGTTGTCCAACTATGCTTATTGGGCTGCCCCAACAGAGGGGAAACCAGCCCAATCAACAGCTTAGTCATCATAAGTTTCAAAATGCCTGCTAACAGTAAAGTCTGAGACTACATGAACAGCAACCAGAAATTGAAAACAATTGACACGACCTCTAAAGCCTAGACGCTTGACACGTGACCTGGCCAGGTGCCTTGGAGATCCCCGAGCCAAGGTTCCTCTTCGATAATCACAGTTCCGTCCCCCCATTGCACTTCGTCCTTCGCAGTGGTGTCGATGTTCTGGCTGCTCCTCGCGGCGTCCTGCGTCTGAGGCTTGGCCACAGTCTCACTATCATTCTGTTTCCTTCCGAGCTCTTCTGCGAACTGCATCACAACATCCTCGCCGTGGGTGGTTGCACCGGGTTCCTGCCTCAATTCCGTGCTTCGCTTATCCGCTTCGTCAGCATCTGTATCAGCCTTTGGTCAAGGCTTGGTGGTCGCTTCTCCCGTGTCTGAAGTGACAGCCTCATGCAGAGAGGAAAGAAGCTGGAGGAAGAGCGCAATCTTCTCATCGTTGAGCTGTAATCGAAACTGCAAATCCTCCACCCCCTGGCGAAGTTTGAAGACTAAGCCATAAAGGATGGTCAGCTTGTCCTTTAATTGTTCGCCGTGGACTGTATCCGCCGAAGGGTACTGCTTATGAGCTTGGTAGCACGAGGAAGAAGGGTTCTGGTCCTCTGAGGTTCCTGGAAGAGCCGAGGGAGGTGGGTGGGGTGGTGCAGCCATCGGTGGCGATTGGAGGATGCGCAAGGTCGAGCTGAGCGGCCGAGGGACGAGTGCAAGGCTGTGGACAGACTCCACCATTTCTGCTGGAAGACTAAGTGAGGGACCAGTGGGAGGTTGCGCAGAGGGGGGAGCCGAAGGCCGACGGGGTCTCCAGGGAGAACCCCGTCATGGCCTCCCTCTCAGGCGTGGCTTGTGGTTATGCATGGGAGGTTCGTTGCAGCGGGCGAAGGTCCAGAAGTGAGGGGGAGTCTCCAGGGAGCCGCCAGCACTATCCCGCGTCAGCCATGGGCTCGAATGGGAGAAATCCTCCAGCCACCAGCATAAACAATGAAATAAGACCAGAGCCATCGCCATAGAGAATGCGTAGGAGGGGAAATGCATTAATGTCCGCTCCATTCGACAAGAGGTGTATTAAAGTCGCAGGAGGGTGGCGGGTGGTGGCACAAGCCCATCACATGGCTCCGTGCCCCGCTGTCGTGCTCCGTCCTCCTCCGATCGCCAGGTGTCCTCCAATAGCACCCCATCCGAGGTCAAATCATTTTTTATTTAATTACAATTTTTAAATAAAATATATTAATATGGGTTGAATTATTAAATCAAAAACTTTGAGTAGAGCATTTTTATCGAGACTAAAAATTTTATTAAAAAAAATACATCAAGCATTTATTATCTATTTAAATATTTTTCATAAAGGGGTATTGCATGYTGTSATTTAATTTTTCCTCATAAGTTACTGTTTAGTTGTCATCATTGTAAATTTCTACTTACTTATGTTTTTAGGTTGATTGGACAAAACACGAAGAAAGGTATCGATATTAACAACATCCAAAAGCCATCTATCGAGAAGATTTTGGTCCAACACTATCATATAGATCTTAAACATTCATGTCAATTRGGTTTAGCTCGGGTGGTTGGGAAGAATGATCGTTATCCTSCTCGACGAGGTTCAATTCATGCAAGTGACATGTTAAGCTCGTAATGAGTTTATTGTTGTAATGGCTTCGAGCCTTRTTTTTACAATGTATCTTACCAACAACAGACAAGATTGTTTGCACCAATTTCATGGTTTGCCCTTATTTGAGATCATATTCTTCGACTTAGTAATTAGAAGGTAGTATTTACTGCAATGTTCTTTCGATTCATTGGTAATATAATTTKAATGTAGCCTATGGAATTTCTCTATTTATGTCTTTTRGATTTTTGGGTTTTGATTGATGATAGGTTTTAGTGTTTTCCACTTTCTTTACACAAAAATTCTATTTTTTCGTTTATGAGATCGAAATTACATTTACCCATCAATATTGAGTAGTTGTGAAGGCAAACATGTTTGTCTCATGGAAATCCAAAACAAATGGATTTGCTTATGTTATCCTACCGTGCCTTGGAGGTCATGCAATGGAGGTTAGTAAATTGAATATTTTTGAACCAGTTTTTATTTACCCAAAATTTTATATATTCACCATTTTGGATGAAAATTTGAAAGCCTTCTTATTCTAGCAAGTGTGTAGGGCTCGATCTAGATTTTAGGGGTGAACCCTCATATTAATAAAATTTATATATTTACATAGTTTTATATGTTGAAACATTTATTACATGTTTTATGAATATGTTAAGGTTAGTTGCTCGAAATTCACTATATCATACGCGAGAATTTCTTTTGTTTGTTCCATTTCTAGGAAGATTTTCTTGTTGATTGAGTTTCTATGAATTAAGAATTGTACTCATTATACATGGATTGACAATTTGTGCTTTGACCCAATTGAAAGAATTCTACCCCATTTTTTTGAAGAGTTATTATCTACAGAATTGTCTCCCTCACATAATAGGATTTTGTCCYCAATAGTTATGGGTTTATGGGTTTCAAGGGGAACACAACAATTCCAAAAATTAGATGTGTTGACATAAGTGGAGCTCTTAAAAGCATTGGAGAAKGTGATGACATATATATTCATGTTTGAAGTTTGGTCATTCCTAATGGTGTCAGTGTGGTTGGTTTACAAAAATATCCARTCACRCCAACCGAATTAGACACCGACACAATTGCATTTGATATTGTAGCGATGGAGGTCACCCTTGAAACTAATAATCAAGTTTTCATTAGTGAAGAATATGTTGATCTTGATTTCCCATCAAAGGGGTTTTACTCCATCCTTGATGTTATAGAAGTTATTCACCAAGGTAAGGTCAATCTCATACTACAATTGTTTTCCCTTTGAATTCCAATTTTCAACTAATCTAAGCATATGGTTACTTTTGTTACATAGTCGATTTCTAAACTCGTGGCAGTGAAAAATCTTTTAACATGATTATATTTGTTGGAGAGCTTGTGCTTCCATAATTTTATCATTGGACAGTATAATCTTAGGTCTTAGTTATTTTCAATAAATTATTTACACTAACATCTACAAAATATTTTGTAAAATGCAATGAAATCTAGTGATCTTGATCTGTAATATAGATCTACTTTGGTACTTAGCAAGCCTAATAAGTGAGATGTCAAAATGACAAAATTAATGATAGTGGGGACCTTTCCAAAGAGTACCCATGTGTAATAGGTTCCTAGTTTCAAGGTGCTTGTAAATATTTTCTAGTGTTCCTTAACCCTTAAACTTGAAGTACACACCAGGTATATGGAGATATTAAGTGCAGGAAACCATATACGTGAAATAATGGGATAAATTATGCATATTAAACCATTGTATTAATGATATTCAAAATAAAGAAAACAATATTCACTTGCCTCTCAAGGTGGGACAACCTTTCACTGAGCAAAGCTCCCAATACAACAATACTCGACAAAACATTCTATGGCCTCCTAACTCTTTAAAATAGATACTCATATTGAAAAACCTTAACTACTTGTGGTCACATCAATAATGAGTATTAATTACCTAGTGGGCCTTCGTTATAAAGATGACCATTTTACACTAAATAATTATCTACTGTTATCTAATGGACATTGATCAAAGAAGATGGTCGCATACATTAATTAACTAACTCCTAGGTAGCCTAAAGTAGGAAGGTTAGGATAGGACCCTAACATGCCCTTCCCCTTAAAAAACAACATTGCATGTGAGGTTAGAGGTGAGGTAATCATTGCATAATCAATGTTGGTTCATGTGTGGCATCTTATAGTCGCATATCTTTCCACTAGATCAACACTTCTCAAACCATATGTTAGTGTGATTATTATTCTTAGGTATCCAACACTACTTTTAGTTGGATCCAAATGGATCCTTCTTCACCAAGTTCCGATAAGTTAATTTGCACCTTGCAATTTGATCTCGCTACCTTCTCCAAATAAGACACATGAAAGTTTGGATGAATCTTAGAGTGAGATGGAAGAGCTAGCTTGTATGCCACTTGTCCAATGTGGTGGGTGATCTTATAGGGTTCATAGAACTTTGGTGCTGGCTTCTAGTGGATTTTAGCTTTGAGTGATGTTTGTTTGTAGGGTTGAAGGCAAAGAAACACCCAATCCCCTTCTGCAAAAGAGTGCTCCAAGTGATGTTGTCCAACTTGTTGTTTCACTCTATATTGAGCCATAAACAATAAGGGTATGAATAATGGCTTATCTAGTGTGAAGTGTGTTATCCATTACATGAACCTTAGCAGTGCCTAATGAACAGGAGGCCATTGACAAGAGGTTTTGGCCATAAACAACTTCATATGGTGTCATTTCGATAGCTCCATGACAAGTGGTATAGCACCACCACTTTGCGAGAGGAATCCATTGTGCCCATTGATGAGATTTTCAAAAGAAAAGCATTGCAAATAGGTTTATAAGCACTTGTTGACCACATATGTTTGGTCATCTATTCGGGGATGATACATTGTGCTCAGGTTTAGTAGGGTACCCTAAATTTTAAATAATTCCTGCCAAAATTTGCTAGTGAAGGTGGGGTCTCGATCCGAGACAATGGAAGTGGGCATGCCATCTAACTTAAAAATAAGATGCAGGAATACTTGGGAAATTTAGGAGGGCCTAAATGGATGGAACAAAGCACAAAAATGAGCATATATGGATGGATGGTCAACTACCACCATGATCACTGATTTGTTACCCACTTTTGGGAGTCTCGCGATAAAATCCATAGAGATGTCAGTCCATATATGTGTTGGGATCGGTAATGGTTGCAATGCCCCTGGAGCCTTCACTGTCTCACTCGTTTTTCATTGGAAAGTGTCATAGGCCACTACAAATTCTCGGATGTATGTTTCCATGCCCTCCCAAAAGAATGAGAACTTAGCTCTTGCATAGGTTTTGTGAAAGCCAAATTGACTCGCTATAGGTGAGGAATGAAACTCCTCTAAGAACTTTGTTTTAAGGTGGAAGTATTTACCAAAACAATGTGCTCTTTGCACATTAATGCATATTGCTACCATGTGTACCCTTTAGGAAGGTTGGGATCTTCCTTGAGCATTTAGATGAGTTGAACTATAGAGTATTTTACCAGTCATTCTCTATGGGCTTCCTCAATCCAACTTGGAACGGGTAAGGATAAGGCAAAGAAGGATCCATCCTTCTCAAATCACATGGATAAGGCATCAACCACCACATTTTCTTTACCCTTCTTATATATAATCTCTTAATCATACCCCAACATTTTAGTAACCCACTTATGTTTCTCTGGTGAGGATAACCTTTGTTCTAAGAAATACTTCAAACTATGATGGTCAATCTTCATATAAAAACATATCCCTATGAGATATGAGTGTCAGGTCTCAACTACATGAAGGATGGCCATCATCTCTTTCTCATAGGTTGATTTTCCCAATTTGCAATCACATGACTATTGACTAATGAATATCAAGGGATTCCCTTATTGCATCAAGATTTCTCCAAGACCTTTATCTCGGGAATCACATTCCAAGACAAAAGACTTAGTAAAATATGACACTATTACTACTAGAGTAGTGCACATGGCATCCTTTAAAGTTGAGAAGGCTTGTCCAATGGCCATACTCCATGAAAAGGCATTCTTTTTTAGCATGAAGCAAAGAGAGAAACAATTTTTCCATAATTTTTCATAAACTTCCTAGAGTAGCCTGTAAGTCCTAAGAATCCACACGATATCTTTAGGGTCTTGGGATGGGGCCAATATTGCATAGCTACATATTTCTTGGGGTCAACTCATACTCCACCCTAACTTACAATGTGACCCAAGTATTCAACCTTTGAATCCCCAAAAACACATTTGTAGCATCTCACGAATAGTTGGCGGTCTTGTAGGAGTTGCAAGTCTTTATCAACATGTTTTATGTGGTATTCCAGTGCTTTTTTGTAGATCAAGATATCATCAAATAATACCAACACAAAATTATGTAAGAAGGGTCCAAAAAAATTATTCATGAGACTTTAGAAGGTGGATGGAACATTACAATGGCCAAAGGGTATCACTAAAAACTCGTAATAACATGTATGTGTATGAAAATTTGTCGTAGGGATGTATGCCTCTTTCATCTTGATTTGGTGGTATCTAGAATGAAGGTCAAGTTTAGTGAAAACTTACCTCCATGACATTCATCCAAGATGTCATCAATAATGGGATAGGAAAGTTTTCCTTTATGGTCAATTTATTGAGAGCCCGTAAATTAGGACACGTGCGCTAATTACCTTCCTTCTTTAATACCATGACCACTAATGTTGTGTAAGGGCTAGTACTGGGACATATGACTCATGCCTGCAATAATTCCTAATTGGTATTTTTAAATTCATTATTTAGTCCAAAATTTCATGAATAAGGACACACATTAGGTGTTTGACTACCTAGAATGAAGAATACCATGGTCATGCTCTCCACTTGAAAGTGGTAAACCTTGTGGTGTTTCAAATGCCTATTGATGCTTAAAGAGGACCAGTTGCAAATTAGGGCGAATCTCCTATGGAGGTGTGTCCACTACTTGTATGACATTAAACTATGTGATAATACCAAAGTGGCCTTTCTTCAATAACTTCTCCATACGATGATAAGTGATTATTTTAGGGGAACCATATGTAAACCCCTTGAGGGTGTGTTTTTTTCCCTTAATTAGGGAAGCTCGTTTGTAAATCCTTGAAATCCATGGTGACAAGTCCTTAAGTACATAACCATTCTACCCTGAGAACTATATAAAAACCACCCATTTCATAGCAAACATGTGAGTTGTGAGATGATATTTGTTAATCTATAGTTTCACTTTTTTACATCGGCCCCCACATTTCATCATACCACCATTGGTTATCATAATTTGAAAATTAGGTATGGGGAAGACATAACAATGGGTTTCTTATGCCACTCTACTATGAATAAAATTCTGGGTGTTTCCACTATCAATCAACACAATCAATTTGTGGTGCTTGATGTAGCCAATCAATTTCAAGGCTTGGGGTGTCGATAAACCTGATAAGGCATGGAGGGAAATTTTGGGTTCCTCACAAGGAGCTTGTAATGGGGCTTTTTCATCCATGGGAGGGATGGTGTCTTCCAAGTTTGGCTCAGGTTTATCTTCAACATGAATGTCTTATGAGTCGTCTTTTGGAGATACATCCATTTGAAAAAAAAAATGTTATTTACATTTGTGCCCTTTGAAATACCATTCATCACAATTGTAGCAAAGGTTGAGGCATTGGCATTCTGCCATTTCTCTGGGATACAACTTTTAGATTCTTAATGGCCAAGAGGTCAAGCAGTTGGGGGTAGTGGCCATGAGAGTGTTGGGTATGTGTTATATTCTTTGCAAGATTAGCCCCATATATTGTAAACTGATATCAGGGGCCAAAATGTTTTTTTTGTGGTTTTTTGCGTCCATTTTTTGGCCCTTTTTTTGCGTCTGTTTTTAAGGTTTTTCGGCACATGGTTTTCTAATTCTAGTTAAGGAATTAGGGTTGCTAACTAATTTGAATCAATGGATTAGGGGTTTGGATGTTGTGGGATCCTATATATATATATATATATATATATATATATATATATATATATATATATATATATATATATATATATATATAT
>JASDQU011508852.1:2862-17814 GCA_032191745.1 Picea mariana
CCTGATTTTTACCAAGGATTCTTGGTGAATTCCCATGGCTTCAATGTCTTCTTTGGGATCGCTTATTTCTTCATCCAATTCATGTGCAACTACTTCTTCCAGGCATCGGCTAATTTCTTGAACCGCCTGCTCCAGAAATGTTGGCTGCTCTTCATGGCTCATAGCTCTGAACCTGGTTTCTCGAGGATCAACTCTCCTGGATGCCATCACATTCCAGTCTTGATCATTTTCATTGATACCTGTGACACGTGTTGTAGAACCATCCCTTGGGATCGTGTTTGCGAAATCTGCCAGTTTGGAACCGAAATTCTAATTGACATAGACCGAGTTTCTTAGCATGCATGGTATCTTTGACCACACAGAACCCAATATGAAACCCATATGGTACAAAAGATCACTTCTTGTCTTTTACTAAAGTTGTATTGTATCCTTGCAGGATGATTTGATAGAAAATTTCCCATAACACTAGCCAGTCGGGAACATATATGGGTAACAAGTGGGGTGCTCCTGTGGCACCGAAAACTCTAATGTAGGTTTCTTGTTATTCCAAATACCAGTGGCCAATTTGTTTGCTTCATCAAATAATCTAGGGCACTCTCTTCTGAAGAGAAAGGAGTAAATGTGTGCAATAAATTGATCACATATAACAACATAGTATTTTTTGTACCTATTTTCCCATAGGATGTTGAATTATACATGGACACCCAGCTCTGAAGGGTGCCAATTCAAATTCATCCCAGCAAAATAATTCCTGGCGTAGATCACGTCCAGTAGATACGAAGCCATGTAGAAGGTGGGCGTATCTTCCTCCTTCGGATCCTGAGCCTATATTCTGCAAGTTCTTAATTGTTTGGAGATTATGGGACCCCAGTTGAAGCCTATGCCTGAAATAGAGATTGTAAAATCCAGAGGCATTCAAGCCTCTGAAAACTAGGAATAGTCTATTTCCCCATGTAACCTGCAAAGTAAATCCATGAGGTATGTGTATGGTTCCCTGAGATTGACCATTGGGTACCAGCCAGCAGTCCGGTTCGTGAATTTTTTGTCTTCTCTCCACCAAGACGACATGATTTTGCTGGTATCGTGTGATGCATAGAAACTTAAGATGAAATCTGTGCTCATCTTTAGCTTGAAATCTTTGAGCTTATAGTAGTTTTGAACCTATGATGGAAGGAAGACTCCAACGCACTCACTGTTATCATCATTAATCAAACACGTTTGGGCATCAATGTGGTCAATGATCCACTTCAAGAGCTCAATGCACAGAAAGACTAGAGATAGGCTTGCTACGCTGTGTAGATAAGCCCTGTGAAAATTGGGGAGGACTTCATCATCGAGCTTCCTTGTTTTAGGATCGCTATGCGGGGTATATTCGAGGGGTTCCTCTTTCTTAATTTTCTTGAAAACTTCTTCCCAGCGAGAAAAATCCATCTTGGCTCCAATACTTGCCTCTGTGTCTCCAAAAGCTGGGGGCTGGACAAAAGGATCCTTGGTTATTCTCTTAATGGCAGATACTACTTTGGGAATGAAATCTAATTGCCTTGCAACTGATGGGGAGGAGCCTTCTCCTACTTCAGATTCCTACAGCTTAGGGACTCTCGGCAATTTCCTGGTGGACAACTTCTTCAAAGGAATTATTCCTGTAATTTAAAATGTTATTTGAGCATGTGTGCAGGGAAACATTGGGTGAGAATATATAAAATGGAGCGCAAAAAACCAATAAGCGAACCCATACCTATGATGTTGGCTAAGATAATGTTTTTAATACTCACTGGACTTTGAACGCTTTCTGTGGACTGTTAGATTTTTTCTCCTTTCCACCCTAAACTTCTTGCTACGCAGAATGGGATCATAAACAATGACTCGAAAGGAATATAACTAGGATATACTATCGGTCATATCAGCTAGTTAATACAAGTTATGAACTCAAATTCAAAATAAACCACTATCAGATTTTTTTGTGGATAATTCTGACTGGTTGACGATGGAGGCACGGATGGAGATGCATTGTATCAGCGAGTTTATTGGTTCCTTTTGAGTTGTGCATGGGTCAGTCACTAATGCACGATTTACGCATTAACTGAGAATCGTAATTGCAGCGTACCCACCACACTACGGGGTCAGCACGTCTCATCACGTCACGTCACTTGGTGAATGAATCGAGGATCGATTATTATTAAAGTGTGTACTTTCATCGATAGGATATTGATGAAACTTCCAACGTCGATGATGTAGGGGTTGGCTATCGGGGGGTTTACTATTTATTTCGTGCGGTGCGTATTATTATATCTTTCTGCCAAAATCAATCGAATCGGGCTTCGAAAAAATCCTTCCCAAGGTTTATTCACAGGAAAAAAACATTTCATTAGCCGAGGCCGATGAGGGTCGATATTCGGCTACTTTGACTCTCCAAATGGTCTTCTCCACCATCATCTTCCGCCAAAACCGAAGTTCTCCTGTGAGTCGGGAAAAAATATGGGTCATTGATTCCTCGAGTAGTTGTCAAGTATTTTAGAGTTAAGATGATTCCTCGTTGTATGTTCAAGTGAACTTTTAATCAATTAAAATGTGAAACATATAAGAGAAGTGAAGGATCGGTTTCAAGCTAAGGCGAAAACGGTCAAAAGTAAACTACAGGGTGGTACCCAAAAGGAAATAGTCACATAACTTTTAGGGTGTGTTGAGCACTCAACACATCCTTAGAAATGATGTGACCTAAGAGTTTCCATTCCTCCACTCTGAATATAGTCTTTTTTGGGTTCAAGGATATCCCATACTTTTTGCATCTTTAAAAAAATTGGGTGAGACGTGCAATATGATCATCCTTGTCCTTGGAGTAAACAATAACATCATCTAGATATACCACTACACATTTTTTAATTAACCCTTGAAATTCCACATCCATGGCTCTTTAGAAAGTATATCCCACATTGATTAGCCAAAATGGCATGTGTTTGTAGGAAAATGTTCCCCATTTAGATTAGAAGGCTATTTTCAATATGTCCTCCTTTGATACTAACACCTAGTTGTATCCTTAGAATCCATCCAGAAGTGATAAAATTTGTGCTCCCGATATGGTCTACAAAAGTTGTTCCATAGAGGGAATAGGGTAGTTATATTTTGTTGAAGCCCTATTCAGATTTGTGAAGTCTACACATAAGATAATTTACCTGGAATTTTTCTTAACAGGTACCAGATTGGATACCCATGCAAACTTCCTTACTTGGAATATTATCTTTGCATCTAATAGTTTCTTAAGTTCTTTCTGCATCAAGGGTTCCATATATGGATGGAATGTTTGCATATTTTGTTGGAAAGGATTGACCTTAGGTAGTAACAGGATAGCATGTTGAATGATATTGGTGTCATACATTTTAAAATCCTGATAAGACCATGCAAACACATCCTTATACTCTTTGAACAATATTAGGTAGGCCTTATTTTCCCCAGGTGACAATGATCTCTTAAGGTTGATTTTTTGGGGGTTATTAGTAGTTCCTAGATTTATGACTTCATAGGATGGACATGAACTGTTGGTTTTGATATTTTTTGGTTTTTAAATTTCTCTTGTAAGTCAAATACGTTATCAAGACTGACTACTCCCCAAGGCATAGTGTGGAGTTGAGGTTGGGTCAAGTTACTTCCTTCTGTTGGGTTAGGGTCTTGATTATCCTACTCTACAATAATTTTTTGAAAAACTTCATCATCAATAGCCAAGTCTCTAAAGAAAATTTCATTAGTCAAAAAGGATGTAATTTTTTCTCTCCTTCAAATACCCTCCAGTTAGAAATGTTATATGGGACCGAAGTTTTGTATAATAATTCTATGGAAAACCTCAAGGCTTCATAATCCTCTAAGGGAGACAACCTTGAAGTTGTTGTGTCCAAATAAATGACCAACTTATTTTTGGATCGAGATATGGTTGTGATGTTGAATGCTAGGAAATTTTCTATCAGCCTATGAACTTTGTACCGATAGTTCATCAAATGGGGGGATTTGCAATTGATAGTGTTCTTGACCTATTGGATGATAATTTCCAAATCCCTAAAGACAACAATTCCTTGATTTTTAAATCAATATATTTCTTAAGTCCTTGAACCAACAACTCATATACAACAATGTTTTTTGTACATTTGAATTCCAATCTACAAGACAAAAAACTGCGTTTTCTTGTTGGATTAATAAAAATAATCTTGCACCAACCCCTTCTTGAGATTTTGATCCATCAAAATACAGATTCTAGATTTCAGAAATAAAGTTTGGAGTTCTCTTGTTCTAGTCCACCTTTGGAATTGGCTTTTTAGTGTTCTCGAATTGATCATGGAGATTTTGTTTAGAATTATTTTATTGCTCAATTATTTCAAGGTTGTCATGAAGTGATAAATCTGACTTCTGGGAGAGAAATACATTGGACACACATTGCGATAAATTACCGAAATCATAATCACACGAATAATTCCCTAAAACTAGGAATTCAAGAGAGGAAGGTTCATTAGGGGCTTCCAGGTCTGTAATGGTATGCTTCAAATATTTTTCTCAGTTGATCCTGATCATGTTGAGATTTCCCTTTAATGGTAACCATAAGTGGGACCAATATATACTGAAATATCCATGTAATGTTTCAGACCAATATTTACTTAATAGAATCCCATAGGCCTCCAAAATGTTTACAATTATGATATCTATGACCTAATGAAATTTTGGGTGAGAGGCAATCCAAATCATAAGGTCCTTTAACTCCCTAATAAATTTAGCCTAATTTCTATCTAATTGAATGATATGTGTTTCACTTTTGGTAGGGGTAGCATTTAGCTTCTTGCACACTAAAAAAGGAATAACATTTGAGGAAGCACCAGAGTCAACCAAACAATTGTGCAATTTCTTGTTATAAATTTCAAAGGTTAGCAAGAAAGTTCAGATA
This sequence comes from Picea mariana, assembly GCA_032191745.1. NCBI lineage: Eukaryota > Viridiplantae > Streptophyta > Pinopsida > Pinales > Pinaceae > Picea > Picea mariana. The sequence continues at coordinate 7,784 of JASDQU011508852.1, forward strand.
GATGATCAAGGCTTCTTATCATCCATCATTGTATTCATGTTAGGCCTATGGATCTCCTAAAAACAATCCTTTATCCAATATTGAATTTCGGATTGGATTTAACATGATTTTGTCATCCTCATCTAGCTATGGAAGCACTAAATCTTTTTGTTGAGGAATTCTACACAAGTCCATCACCAAAATGTTACCTTTTAATTTCTTCAGGTCTTCTACCACGTTGTACTCTATCTTTATTGTTTCATGAGCTTGGAACTTTGGGACAAATTCACTGGTGGGGTCGATTGAGATAAAGAAACATATTTTATAGGTCGCTTAGGAGCTTGTGCAATGGCAAGTTAATTTTTCATGACGAGTGCCTTGCTCCTAGATTGGACTACCAGAATTTTGATAAATTATTCTTCTTTTGTAGGAATGTACAAAGATGATGTATGACTGACATCCCACAAAACCATAGTTGTTTTATTAGGTGGTTCACTAACCTCATTTTCTACATTATTTGATGTATGATCATTGGGTTGCTCGATTAGGGAAAAACCATCCAATAATTTTTTTTCCAACATATTCATAATATTCACCCATTGAGGGAAATCCCTTTCTGAATGATGTTCTTAATGATATTTACAATATGAATCTGAGGTTACCTCTCCCAAGTCAATTCTCAAGTTAGCAGGAGGCAGATATAGGTATTTGAAAGGTGGATTTTTTCTAAAGAAAGGTTTGTAATACCTAGGGTTTGATGTGCCTTCCCATGCATTCCTCTTCAAGTCTACAGTTTTATTGGACAACTTATTAACCATTCATTGTAAGATTTCTGTATTTTCATTGTCCTTTTCAGTATTATGTTCAGTTTGTTTAACAAGTGATTGTGTTAACAAAAGTCCTTGTCTAGGTGGCTATTGTGTTTCTTTCTTTGATAAATAAATATGATTATATTTACAACCTTTCATTGGAAATTCAATAATTTTTTCTTCCTCAAAGTTCTTAGAAAGATTAGGTTTAGCGACCCTCTTAATGAACATGGAGATAGAGGCTAGTAATGCATCAACATACACCTCAATTTGTAATTCTTGGGTGGGTCGGGCGTCTGGTCGAAACTTGTTCAGGATAGTTATGAAACGTTGATTAAAGTCTTTGAATTTATTCTTGGGGCCCATGGTGGTGGAAAAAATTCGAGCCATCAAGGCCCCAATAGTCTTTTTTTTGACAAATTTATCTATAAAGTATTTCTGAAACTTTGTGTAACTATTAATGGATCCAACCGAGAAGTTGAAATACCACGTTGAAGTCAAGTTCTCAAATGTATAAGGGAACACTATGCATACTACATATTCATGTTGGAAGTTCATTAATCATATCTCCAATATGAACTTCTTGATATGGTCCTCGGGCAAACTGGAGGTTTCAGGATCAGATTTTGGAAGAAGATTCTCTGGGTGCCTAGGAAAATGATGAAATCACCCTGGTAAGGCTAGAGAATCCATAGAAAACCATGGATTATTATTTGCAGGTTGATCGTTACCCTTTTGGAATTTATTCATTGTTATTTTCCATATTATACAACTCATTATCTAAATTTTTTGAATTAGAATTGGCTCCCTCAGACTCAAAATTGTTTGTGCTAGAATATGTACTTATTGGTGGGGTGAAAAGAGGAGTTTTATGAATGAAATTAATAGTTTTTTCAATTTCAATCAAAGAAAAATATACCAAATCTTCAATCGTATGAACAAAGGTGTGATATTGGGTATCAACAATTGGACTTCTAGTTTTCTTCCTACTAGGGGGGAACTAAGCTAATGATAATTCTCTGATTTGTTGAGCATAATCTCTATTAATACTTATGAACACATTTATTTTTCATGAGGGATCACATAAGGTATGGTTTGGTAAAGGTATGAGTCGTCTTCAATGTGCGATGAATTACTTGTAGTGGGGGTACCTTCAATCTTAAGTTTGTCCTGAGAAGGACTAGCCATGCATGTGGGTTGTTTTGAATATGTAGGCTATTTGAGATAAGCTTCTATTTAAGGAACTATTTTTACTAGCCATGCATTTGTTTAGGCCCTCCTTCTAGTGCCAATTCTCTTAAGGGGTCAAAATTACCTTAAAATCAACAGTAGGAATAATGTCTAGAGATGAGGCCTAATTAGAATCTTCCGTATTTGGGGTAGCATGATTCTCCGTATTGATATTTTGACAAGTTTTGATGGGATTTACTATGTTATAGGATGGATCTTTATAGAATTTTTTTTGTTTCTTTATAAGTTCATTTATTAAGTATTTGATGATTGAATTCTTAAGAAGGTTGGGTTTAGGTTAACCTCTTACTGAAAACATGTAAATGACAACTCTCTTCAATCAATATCAAACAATAATATTATCTTATTGATAAAGTAACAAAAACCATCTAGGAAAATAAATATATATGCAAAAACAACAGATAACTGGAAAGAATTCTAGTCTCTCTATAACACATAACTTCATAACACCATCATATTCATGCCAATGTATATTTAGTGACTGCAATGATTCAATATAACTTAAACAAAATTACTATCTTACTAAATCGCTTGTAGTAGACAACAATAAAGAAGAACATTCCACAAATTATTCTACTCCACAAGTTTTGGCAAAAGTTGTCTTCAACTCTACATGAGCTTATGAATTAAACTTTGAAAAAAATTCTTTGTATGATTCTTTAACTATTACAAAACTGTCGACCTTCAAAATGAGGCTGACCTATTTATTTATACGAAAACCCCCATTCAAAAATATCAACAACATTTTTTTAATGAAAGAAAACAAAACATGAAGTGGTTCATATCCACGTGAAAACCATCAAAGAGCTTTAGTTATCTCATAGGGTTCTCCTTGTCATACTCGTACCACTGGGAGAACATATCCTCATAGGTATGCATGTATGGAAATCAATGTTTATCCATCGTCTTGATGAGATTATTCTTAATTTCCATTACCCGATCTCTGAATTGAACTATCTCAAAACTTAGCTAGCATAGGGCCCATGCTTCTTCTATCGATCTGTTGGAGTCTCTCTTCACCTATCCCTTTTCAAGCGTTCAAAATTCCTAAATATTCACTTTAAATTATGCATTGAGCTCTATGACTTATCAGACTATAATGTGAAGGTCAACGAAGTCATTAGGATATTTGAATTCTGGGAATTGAAGGTCTATCTTTCTCTGGTTTATGTTGTTCCAATTCTCAATACAATCCTCCCATATTTACCACATTTTCTATTGTGGTTATATTACCAATTGTACCCAATATTTTGACTCTATGCTGAACCTGAATAAGATCTCATCTGCAAGCATCCTAATTCCATGTTCATCTTCTCCCCAAAATTTCTGGATCTCTCTGATATACTCGATTTGTGCCAATACATGATGATATTTCTCCTACCATCTCATTGTTTCCTTATATTCTACAAGGCCCAACAAAGTATCCTCTTGATAGCTTACAATCATGGTCATTAAAATATCCTTATTCGATTTGAACTGAATATAAATATCCCCAAATTCAATTCTCATGAACATAACCGCCCGGGTGGTGTCCTGATAGTATTCCACCTGATGCTTGAGATGCACCAAATCTACTCTCATATAATCAAATTATCATTCATCTTCTCTCTCCCTATCTATAGTGGCACTATATATAACCATAATTTCCCTTAATAAATCACTTACCCTGGATGTTTCTACGTCCAATAGGGTTTCTTCCATGATGATCATTATTGCACTCTCTAAATTCAGTCTCTTGTTTTTCCCAGTTCTCTTCATAATCAATTGTCTTTTCCTATCATAAGAAATGGCTTGAACATCTGCTACCTCATCCATCGGCTTCAGGATTGGTTGGTCCCCCCATCAGATATCATTTACTAAACTTCCCGGTGTATGAAAATGTTCAAGTATTGTCTCTTTTCCTTTGTTGATTCCCAACTTCCTATGACTAGTTCCTTCATATTGTTCTTTTGTCATTTGAGACTTTTTAGGGGCTCCTCTTGATCCAATTCCTATCCTGATAGATGGATATGTAATTTTTTTTTCTTGGGGAATTTTCCATGATCCCTACTATTATGTTTTCTGTTAGGATTGTTGACCCTCAGAGTGTAGAATGTGTTTAAGACTCTGTTGTGATCTCCTCAAGTTCTTTATTTCCTTTCAATCCTTCATTCTCTTCTCCCTTTCTCATATTAACCCCTGGTGAATATTTAACATATGGGTTTCCTTTCTCTTTTCCTTTCCCTCGTTCATCACTTCTCCCAATGGTAGCTTCATTACCATTCTCATTTTTTTCTCTTGGTTCCTTGTGGCATTTGATGCTACCTCCCTCTTTATCGAGTGGTTGTGGGGTTCAGTTTGGGGTGTAATGATCACCTTCACTTGTATTCTTCTTTGTTTCCTCTCCCAAATACTAGGAAATTTTTGTATCTAACACCTATGCCACTTCTTCATTTATAATAGGAACTAAAGTATTTACCTCCTCGTTGTCACTGTCATATATTGAGATCAGGTTAGTAATGATAGGAGATACTTGTCCTAGGACATCTTGAAAAACCATTAGCTCAGCTCTTAGTCCTCCTATTAGTGTTCACTATGAAGTATGTTGTGTAGTGTATTCCTCCATTGAGGTGTTCTTTGGGGCTTCTAACTCCTTCTCTCTTCTGAGTGTGACTGGAGTTATTACCACAAATGATACTTTTGACACTATAACAATTTCCCTTTGCAATTGAATCATCCTTTATGCCTCTAACCTATCCATTTTCTTCTCTATACCTTTCTGTTGAGCTTGTTACACTACTACTTCCCCTATTGTCTTCTCTATAAAGTATAATTATTCATTCCCAAAGAGGTTCATGAACCTGACCAGGTCTAGTTTTTCTTTTCTTTGCAAAAATTCATCCCAGTTCATGACATTCTTTATGAATATTTCATCCTCAAAATCCTCATGTGCGTACAACCAATGAGACACCACCTGATTAGCATGTTCAACCACCAATGTCCTAGGGTCATGTTTCCTATATATCCTAATAAAGAAACTATACTCTATTTGACTCTCAGATTCTTATCTCACCTATGTGGTATCCTTCACGAAATGGTAACCCACATAAAATCCATAGGGAATAAATATCCTTTTTGTATCCTTTAATGAAGATGGATTGAACTCTTGCAATATGGTCTGGTAGAAAATTTATACTGTCACCATCTTATTGGGTACATGGATTGGCAATATGTGTGTGGTTCTCCGATGGATCCGAAAATTATTGTATATCTTATTTTTTCCTCTAAGTACCAATGCCCAATCTTGGCTATTACATTCTTTGCTACTTATGAGAGTCTTGGGCAGCTCTGTTTAAAAATTAAGGAATACACTCGATATATGAAACCATCACAAATTAAATCAATTGATCTTTTGTACTTGTTCTCCCATAAGATGATAAAATAAAAATGTACAGGAAATTTAGAAATATTCCATCTTATGCTCAAACCAGTGAATACATTCCTAGCGCATATCACATCGAGGATATAAGATGCCATGTAGAATGCAGGGGTTTCCCTTTTTTTTGGGTTTTGTGATTCCTTTATCTTGGTGCTCAACTGTTTTGAGATAATAGATCCTCAGTTAAAGGTGCTTCGAGATGTAGCTATTGTATAAGACAAAGGAATATAAGCCTCAGAGAACCTAGATAAATCCTTTTCTCCATATAAATGACATATCAAAGCCATTAGGATTATGTAAGGTTCTCGGAGGTTCAATGTGTTGTACCATCTTGAGGCCTGATTCAAAATTTTACTATCCTACCTCCACCAGGATGCTATCAATTGACTGGTGTTAACAAAAAAATCCTTGTTCAACTTGACTTTTCCATACTTGATTTTATAATATGTGCTTACCTCTATCAACAAAAAGACATCGATACACTCTTCATGTTTGTTATTTAACATGAATTTCTCTGCATCAACATGATGAATGATATACTCTAGAATTTCAACACATGGTAAAACCAATGTCCTGTCCTCCAACATATATGACAAGCAACTCCTAATGTTTTGGAATATCCAATCATCCAATTTCTTCATCATCGGGTTGTTGTGAGGTGTAAATTATGGGAAATCTTTATAATGGATTTTTTTGTATAAATCAAGCCATGAAGGCAGGATTACCTTGGATGCGGTATTATTGTCTATATATTTGAAGAGTGGAGTTGGGTTTTCTTTCTTTTTTGCGACATTCTGATCACCAACTCTACTTTGGGGAAAAATCCAACTTCTTAGCAGCTGAGTTGGATGTTATCTAACTTGCTCAATTCCTCCTTTTGAGGTTTTTGGTGCCCGACGAGTCACTGGTCATATAATAAACATATTTTTTGAAAATGAAACAATTTAACTCAGTATTCCCTAAATAACATAATATCAGAGAAAACCATGACAAATATCTATGCACAAATATTTTCTAGAGTCGAATACTCACCAGTCTGGAGCCTTGTGAAAAACACAAAAAAACTCAATTCCTAAGCGACATTGGATCAATCGTGAGTTATTGAACATACAATCAAACAAGTATGTACAAATTATGAAACCATTCAAATACATTCAAATAAATAAAAAAAAATTCTTACATCAGAAATCATCAAGTTTTAGTATAGGGAATCTACTATAGATTTTTATTAATTCCATCTATTGTCCATACCAGTTTTCAGAGTAAAATATATGCACAAATCAATGACACAAAGGGATGCTATAATGATCCATTGGGGATTTCAAATGATCATCAATTGGTGAACCACATTTGAGATCGAGAGTCAGGCATTTGAACTATTTGAGGCTTTTGGGACCAACCTCTGTCTAAATCACCGATTTCGATAGAGATGACAACATCATGCTTTCGCGCATGTGGTTGGATTAGGATATCGATGTGGAAACTATTAACCAGTCGAACACATAGGGATGCATGCAAATCAAATATATAAATATGGACGATCCTGATGATTTCATATTTTTTCGGCAAGACCCAATGAAGGAATCAGATTCCTTATAAAAAATCCTTGATTGGGCATCGACGGGAAGGAGGGCATACAATAAAGGATATATATTTTTTTTGTCTTCTTTATCAAAGGACGCCAATGTCTATAGGTGTTCGACGTTAACCTGGTTATCTAAATGTTTTCCTTTGTTCAACACTAGGCATCGATTCCAAATGTTAATCGACATTGAAGACTACCTCTTAGACTTAATGTTGTGTGTTAGTTAGTTGACATCATCGACACTCAATGTTGATCGATGTCAACACTTCCACAAGTGAGCAGTGACCTTACACACCTGGTACCTAAATCGATCGACACCTGATGTTAATTGGCATCGACATTATCAAGAATGTTATTAATTGCTTGACACATGGATTGAATCATCCAATGCCCGATGTTAGTAAACATAAACGCTTTAGAGAAACACCCATCGAGTATCAAAGACATTTGCTTTTAGCAGTGATTTTGAATATTTTCTTGGAGAACTTACTAAGTGTCTTATGTTTTTGGATTTTATGCAAAAGAAAATGAGGTTTTGTTTTGTTTTATTTTTTATTTTTGGATTTTCTTGATTTTTATATGTAAGTCAAACCATAAGAACAATGAATAATCTCAGCAAAAAAGTAAAGATGAAACTTATGTAGAATCAAAAGAAATACTGCAAACGACAAAAGAAAAGTGGTACCCAAAAATTTAAAAATTTTAAGGGTGTGTTGAGTTCTCAACACATTGTACTCAAGGTTTGATACTGTGACATGTGAGACATGGCCAATGATCTCAAAACCCATCGAATGCATCTGATAATGTGACTATTTTCATTGATTACCTAAGATAATACAGATTGTTGATGCGAAATGATATTTTGATCCTTACGGTGACTTTCCCATGCAACAAAATCCATTAAAATATGGCCTTATCCATATTTGAATGATTTGAGTACATGTGGCACCCTCATATTGGCTACTGCTCAAAATTGACAAAACACATGAAAATTTGTATGACATCATCAAGGTACGATAAGCACATGGTAGGTAAGGATTGGTCGATGTGGCTGCCTATGTGGCACCTCTATCATAGCTAGATGGAATTGGTCGGCCCCATCTGTCTCTTAGTTAGAAACAACCATGTCTAGGTTCTTGCGCGTAATAGTGTGAATATTCCTTGGCTTCTTGTCATGTATATGGCCACACAGATATCAAGGTGGGATAAATAGTTTCCATGAGTGGTCCACGTCATCATCCACTTAAGTGCTAAGTCAATACATGACAAAACAGTTTCCAAGATATCGTAGGTGGTATCACATGCCTAGGATATCTCTTTCCCCGTGGATAAGAGTTATGTGAAACCAATAAAAATTGGCAACATATATCAACTCAAAACCAATCTCACATTCCCAAGTCTCGTTAAAGGACAAACAAGTTATGGATGTAATATTTGTCATTCACAATAGATCTTGGGATAATATATGCTCTCGTTTGTGGACCATCTGTCACATTCCTTTGATGACACACATTGTAATTTTAATTTTTATCCCTCAGTCACAGTCCTTGGTCACTGGTATAATCCCTCATGCTATCACATGACACCATTTACATGTCTTTTAAGCCCCCCCGCCCCCCCTGAGACTCTCGGTAAGTATGTTTTTCTCAATTAAGCCTTATTTCTTCATTTAATGTCCCTTTTTTCTTGAATTAATCATTGGTAAGATAATTTTTTCTCCTTTATCACATCCTAGTTAGTCTCTTCACTTGATAAAGACACATATCAAGGTTGTGACTATCCCTAATTACACAGTGCCAATAAGAATTCTGAACCTGTATCAACATTGGCTCCAATGGGGACAACCGATCCTTGTGATGTGTTGTGAATAATAGACTAATTTCCTTATCTATTGGGCTATGGAGTCTGAGATTATAACCTGTAATGCACTTATTTATTCTATGAGAGGATATATCATCCTCCAAGATCAACAACTTAACATAATGACCTCAAATTTATTTGAACAGAAATCAAAATCACACAAATTTGAAAAAAACGAATTAACAAAAATAAGTAAAGAAAGGATACTAAACTAATATTGTACAAGTAGGATAAAATTAGATCTCAATATTGCAGAAAATGATTTTGAAACCTCCCATTTACAAGAGCTCCTAATATATCACTATAAAGATAGGCTAGCTCATAAGTGTTGTTGTCCTGGACTACAATAATTTGAATAGGTCCCATCCAAAGGTTATCAAAATTTCCATGTTTTTCTTTGGCCTCTCTTTTACATCCCATTTTAAAACCAGATATCCAACATCAAAATTTCTTTCTTTATCTCTCTTTTCAAATACCTTGTTCATCTTTTATTGATGTTCTTGTGATTTAACCAATACAGGTTCCCTCTTTTGTTGAACTTCTATGAGATTATGAATTCTTCTCTAAACATTTTTTGGTTATTCTTCTTCATCATGTAGTTCTTCCATCACCGATAGACCTATATGAATAGGAAAAAAAATATATCTCCCATACATCAATTGGAAAGGAGAGGTTCCAATGGATAGTTTTGTACTTATTCTATCAGCCCATAAAGCATACTTGATATGCAAATCCTATGATTTCTTGTTCTGTGATAGAATGTTATTGATGATTCTAATTAGAATTTTATATGATGACTCTACTAAGTCATTTCCCTATGGCTAATATACAATTGAATGTCCATGTTCAGTATTGTAGTCTTGAAAAACCTATAGTAGCATAGCAGATTTGAATGTTTGCACATTATCAATGATGATCTTTCTAGGAAAACCAAATATGGCCAAAATATTCTCTTCAAGGAATTTTATGATAACTGAATCAGTGAAAACCCTTGTAGGAATAGCCTCAACCCATTTTGTAAAATAGTATGTTATTGCCAGTATCCACTTATGTTTTGTACATTGGGTTCAACGCTTCCCGTGAGTTTCGCAACATGGGATAACCCCCTCTCGTAGATCCTAACTTCGAC
>JASDQU011508854.1:0-22596 GCA_032191745.1 Picea mariana
TAAGTGTCTAAATATCATAACAAATAAAAACCTAAGTACTTGATCCATACATACTTTCCTTGAGAGTTGTGAACATTTGTAGACTTGATATTCCTATTAGAAATGAAATGCAATTCTCTCACTCAAATCCATCATTCCCACATAAGGGTGGTTAATGTTTAGGGGCGTAGATATCGATTCAAAGGATGGAAAGGAAAAATAAATATAGACTTAAATATTCTCACCATCCCCTTGGCTCAATTAAACATAATTACTTGCCATTTCCACCTACTTCTTGAAGGGATAGGCCACTCCCACTCCCACTTCTTGTGTCTTTCGTTTGCATCCTATCACCCTATATGGGGGACTCTAACTCATTGTTTTAATAGTAATGAAAGTTTCATTTTTAAATTAAAAAACTCTTAAACAATTGCAATGAACTAAGTTTCTTTAAAACTATAAAGTACATGTTTAACTAATAAGACATTTTTACAAAAATAACTATTTTTTTCCCTATGGTATAAAAGCACAACTTCTTATTAGTCCCTAAAGGCAAGTGAGGGACTCTAGCATTCGATATGGTAATTCGATATGGTTTTGACTGATAATTAGTTTGGTGTTTGACTTTAAATATTTTTTTGTTTTCCAAACTTCAACATAGGAAATAGAAATAGTTGTTTTTTTATATTATTTAAATTGATTTTATTAAAGATACTATTGATTAACAAGATTCAAATCTTATTTCCAAGCTCATCTGACATAAGAAATAGAAATAGTTATTTTTTTTGTATTATTTAAATTGATTTTATTAAAGATACTATTGGCTGACAAGATTCAAATCTTATTTCTGAGCTCATCTGACATAGTAAGTTTAGCCTACGTTTTTAGTATATTATAAATCTTCAAGTCTTTAATACTTTGAATGGGCTCTTACACAATGCATTCTGTGCAGAGCTTAGATAAGCTAAGTTTATTGAAGCACAATATGAAGATGACAACGAGTTTATGAGGAGGACGATGATGTAACACTTCTGCATTTAAATAAACTACTCTGAAAAATGAGGCAACGTCTCCACCCCGTATACAACACCGCCTTCACAAGAGGGTGGTGAAAATACCCATACCACCCTGTTGTGAGGGCGGTAAAAAATACCAATACCACCCTGCACAGGAGAATGGTTGTTGCTATTGTAGATGCTTCCTGGTCAACATAACCAAGTGCTAACTAGGTGCTTTATATACAACTCAACCAACTAAATAATTAGCCAAATGATAGACATATTAATCAACATAATCAAGTGTGATATAAGCCTGTGCTTTTCCTATATCACTTGAGCCTGGACTGGAACTGCTTCCGCTGGGTATGGAACTGCACTTAGCTATAGGATCTGGGACTTTATGTTAGAGGAATCAACTTCTAGACCCACTACTGATGGTTGATATGCTGGCTCTTGATATGCTACTGGTGGAACTTGGACATCTGCATCTTTAACTACTCATACAAATTCATCTAGACCTAGAACTACTAATGGGTATGAAACTGTTATTAGTCTCCAGGGTTAGTTCTAATTAGGTGCCACTATTTTTCAAATTAGGGTTTTAAATAAAAATAGAGCTTAGTTCTTAGAATAATACAATTAGAACATTATAGTAAAACATCTTAGTAATTAGAACATTATAGTAAAACATTCAACAATCAGAATAGTAAAACATTACTATAATGTAATGATTTAAAATGGTAATTAGAAGTAATTACTATATAAAACATGGCTATATTAGAACATTGAAAATTACTTGTAGGTCATTAAAACATTAGTAATTACTTGTAGGTCATTAAAAATGGCTATATTAGACTACATTCAACATCCAATTCAAGTATGTGTGTGGGAGAATTGGAGTTGATGCTAGGAACTCTGGATCAGATCCATGTGACTATGACATACAGTGCACTGACCCAATCTACTGGAACTGTAAAACAACCAACCCTCCCATTCTACACGGTCACTTTGAAGCCAATTTAGAGTAGTTTTACTTCGATTTCCTTGCTGGTAATTCCCAAGCCCAAGAAACCCACCTCTATGCTTTTGTTATGGATGCAATCTTTTTTTGAGCTTCTCTTTGTTGATCCAATAGTTTTCTATAAACAAATATTTACAAAGTGCTCTTAGTAAGTCCTCCTCTGTTCCTATTTCTTTGTCCCCTGTTGTCTATCTTAGACATGAGATATAGAGGTAAGGTAGAGCTAGTACTCCACTCCACAAAGAATAGTCTATATGGTAGTATTGGCTTTGATATCATTACAAAATAGTTAAGAGCATTAGGAAAACTAGGTCCAATCATACAAGCACGAGCTTCCACTAGAGTGCTAGAGAAAACTAGGGCCTTCACAGCCACTGTATCCATTGAAGCAATTATCATTACCCACTAACTCCAAATAAAATTCCCGTGGAAATTTGATCCATTTATCCATCTAAGGGGATTATAGTATGAGTGTTGGTATTAATTTTATTTTTCTCTGCCGAGTGTTCGTCTTGGTATTATCAGCTCAGCTATGGAGCAATACCCTTGGCTTTCTTTACCAATTTTCTCTTCTCCGTCCCCCAAAAAATGTTCTAGTTAATAGGCCTGTACTGATGGAAGTGCATGTTTGCAGATGCCATGAACTTGATATCAGATCTTTGTTTCACCGCCACTCGATTATGCTCTCTTCTCTTTATATGCATATATGGTAGGTCAAAGCAATTTTATTTTTGTTACTTATTGCAATTGTGCATTTCTTAAGACAAAATGAGAGATAATAAATTGGTTATGGCTTTCAACTGATGCACATGCAGACATATATGAGGATAGTATTTTCTTTATCATTGTAGCTATATATAATATATTTTTATATTGAATTTTATCCTAGCAACTAGGATGGAATTTTCATAAGGCAGCAGAGGTCTCGATTTATGTCCAAGAGTGATGATTGCAGATGGTGATTTCCATGAGAATTCTGTCAACACTTCTATATGCTACATAAATTTTAATTTAATATTATTAATGTGTTTAAATTTAATATTATTAATGTATTTTACATTAGTCATTTAATTATAATTACAATATAGTACTAGAAACAACTACTTTATAAAAGTGGTTGATATACTTCGATCAATGTCATTAGTTTGGAATGGTGAAAAATGACACCGATCAACGTATATCAACCACTTTTATAAAGTGGTTGTTGCTAGTTGACGATCGACATACATTGGGGAAGACCATTAATATATTAATACATAATTAATATATAAATTAATTATTACATTAATGTAATTAACAACAATAATAATGGATTAATATAATGCATTAATGTAATATATATTAAGAATTATAAATGTTATGTATAAATTAAAGTATTAATTTACATTAGTGTATAATGTAAAGTATTAATTGATTGAAACATTAATAATGTAATGTATTAATTAAATAATACATTACCAAAATATTAATACACTAATGAAGTAATACATTAATAATATATTAAAGAACTTATACATTAATGTGAAATGTAACAAATTAAACTATTAATACACTAATAATGTATTACTACATTAATGTGATAATGTATAAATTAAATTAAAGTATTAATTTAATACATTAAAATATTAATATTAAATATTAATTTACATTAATACATCAAAATATTAATATTAATACATTAAATATTAATATATTAATACACAAATATTAAAATATTAATACATAAATACTAATATTAATACTAAATAGATAAATACATTAAAATATTAATAAAGTAATATATTAATAAATTTATAATACATTATCAAAATCGGAGGGTCAATCCTTATCCCTCACATACACAAGCTCTTCAATTTAGTAGTCAACCATGGCTTCCCTAAACCCTGGACGCAAAGCCTCATTGTTCCTATTTTAAAAAATGTGGATAGAAACATTCCCTCTAGTTATAGGACCATTATGATTAGCCCGATTTTAGCCAAGCTTTATGTAATTATTTTGGAAAAGAAGATTAGCATTTGGCTAGAAAGTTACGGTAAAAGAGCTAAAGGCCAGGCCAGGCTTAGGAGATATCATTCAACTATGGACCATCTTGTTACCTTTAGGATCATTGCAGAGGAGTTCCGCAATACTAAAACCAATGGTTTTTGTTGTTTTGTTGACTTTAGAAAAGCTTTTGACATGGTTCCTAGGAAAAACCTTTGGAATAGGTTGGAAGAGATAAAAGTGCCTCTCGAGTTGAGGGTTGTTGCAATAAGGATGTATGCAAACGTTATTGCTAAGTTTAAAAGCACCGAGGGATGGTCAAAAGAGATTAACTGCAATATCATAGTCAAACAAGGTTGTCCCTTGTCCCCTACCCTTTTTGGCATATACATTGATAAGTTAGAAGAATGCTTGGAAAAAGCAGGTTGTGTCGGCCCTACTCTCACTCGTATAGTCATCAATATTATTCTTTATGCCGATGATATCATTCTTATGGAAAGGAGTTCCCATGATCTTGAAAACCAACTAAGAATCCTCAAGGATTTTTTCTCCAATATGGGTATGATTGTTAATACTGACAAGACTAAGGTCATGATTATTAAATCCAATAAGATCCCTTATGATACCTTTGTATATGACAACAACAACTTGGAGGAAGTGACTTCATACAAATATCTTGGAATTGTTATTCACCACAAGCTCAATTAGAACTATAACATTGAGAAAATGATTATTGGGGGATGGAAATCTTATTATGGGCTTCAAAACAATTGTAAATCAATTGATCTTTGGAGTTGGAATAAGAAGAAACTCCTCTTTGAGACTCTTGTTACACCTGTTATTATTTATGGATGTGAAGTCTCGGGCTGTAGTATCTCTCGTGAATCCTGGAGAAAGATAGAGCAAATACAAAAGAATTTTATAACCTATAATCTCAAAATTAAAGGAAATATGCCCTATCCCATCCTCCTCTTAGAAACAAGCCTCTCCCCCATTGAGAGCATGGCTATGACTAGATACATAGTGTATAAGAACAAGTTAAACAACATGGAAGACAAGAGGCTACCTAAAATTGCTTCAAAATCAAGTTATAACCACCATCGACTAAAACTAGGATGGCATAAAGACACCTGGTCTTGGCTAAAATATTGGGGAATCATGGAAGAAACCATTTTGCAGAATAAAGATACTATTAAAAAAAACATCAAATCAAAATTTAAGGAAAAAATGTGGTGTAATAAAGAGTTAGAGGAAAAAAGAAAATCAAAGTATTATAAAGATGTAATAAACCCTAATCTAGAAGATCAAAATTATCTATCTGTTTTGCCAAGTGTAAAGAAAAAAATAAGCATTGCTAAGATAAGAACAAATTCTCACGAGCTCCATAGTGAAGCTGGGCGTTGGTCAATTCCTAAAACGCCATGAGATGAAAGAGTGTGTCACCTTTGTGACACTAAGAAGGTTGAAGATGGAAAGCACTTTCTCTTAGATTGTCCAGCCTATACCCATATTATATCTCATTTTCAAAATATTTGTCACACTAACAACCTTCCTAACCTCTTAACTCAACAAAAGTATGGTGATCTTGGAAAGCTTCTCTTAATGTTTTTCGAGCACAGAAACAAAATTCTAAAGAATCACAAGTAATCACGTACCCTCTTAAGGTCCGATAGACCAATTTTGTCTTAGTGGACGTTAATCAATGTCATCATCAATGTGTTGATGTGATAAAACATTAATGTAATAATTAACTAACACATTATAGTTTAGTCTATTAATTAATGTGTAAATAAATAAATACATTAATTGTTAAAGTATTAATGTATTTATTAATTAATAATTAATGTATAAATAAATAAATACATTAATTGTTAAAGTATTAATGTATTGTTGAATTAATATATTAATGTAAAAATTAAAGTTTTTACAATATTTTTAAAGTATTAGTTAATTAATTAATACATTGCTAAAGTATTTAGCTAGAGACGAATTAAGTTAATACATTAATAAAGTAATAATACACTAAGAAAATAATATATTAAAAATACAATATTAAAGTATTAATATAATAAATTATTAAACTATTATTAATTAATATGTAAATAAACAATTAATACATAATATTAATTAATATATAAATAAACAATTAATACATAAAAAATTATCTATTTATTATATATCAATTTAATGTATTAATACATTAATAAACTAAAATATTAATATTAATTTATTAATGCCACGAAAATAAAAATATTAATGTATTAATTAATTAATACATTAATAATGTAATGCATTAATTAAGTATACATTAATATATTATTAATAAATACATTAATAAACTAAAATATTAATATTAATTTATTAATACCACGAAAATAAAAGTATTAATTAATTAATACATTAATAATGTAATGCATTAATTAAGTATACATTAATATATCATTAATAAATACATTGCTAAAATATTAATACATTAATGTATTGAATTAATAATGTAATAATAGAGTAATAAAAAAATACATTAACAATACTTTATTAAAGTATTAACACATTAATAAAGTATTTAAGTATTATTAATTAAAAAAATAATTAAGAATGGTTGACCATGCACATGGCTAATTATATTTGACATTGGCTTACCATGACCATGGTTAGTTATGATTGACCTTGACCATGGTTCAACATGGTTGGAAATGTTTAACCATGGTTTAAAATTGTTGTCCATGAGATCGACCACGACCATGGTTAACATTGGTAGACCTTGATTAACTTTTGTTTACTATGGTTGACCATTGTATATTAATAATAATACATTAACAATAACACATTAGTGACCATGACCATATTATTATTAATGACCATGACCATGGTTGATCATTAGTATGGATGACATTCACCTTGATTGACCTTAAATATGAGTATGGTTGACCATAACCATGGTTGAGTATATGGTTAACCATGAATGAGCTTGACATGGACCAAAGTTTAGTATGGTTGATCATAGTTCACCTTCACTATGGTTGACTATGGTTAAATATGGTTGACCGAGTTTGACTATTATTTATCATGCCCTTGGATGACCTTCATAGACCTTGTGGAGCTAATTATTGTGGGCCATGTTGATTAGGTGTAGCCATGGTTTACTATGGCACTACTGCATTTCAATGTTGATCTAGTTTTGTTCGTCACATTGCGACATGAGGTTTTATTCATCACATTGCGACATCAAGCTTTGTTCGTTACATTTCAACATCTAGTTATGTTCATCACATTGTGATGTTGGGAAATGGTCGTGTCATTGCGACATCAAGTTATGTTCATCACATTGTGACGACAAGAAATTGTTGCCTCATTGCAAATGTTCATCACATTGTGACATTGCAAATGTTCGTTACATTGCAAATGTTCATGTCATTGAAAACATTCTTCTCATTCAAAATGTTCGTCACATTACAAATGCTCGTCTCATTGCAAATGTTCGTCACATTGCGACATCGGGAAATGGTCGTCTCATTGCAACATTAGGTTATTTTTGTCACATTAGGACGTCATGAACTGTTCGTCTCATTGCAATGTTGGTTTATGTTTCTCACGTCACAATAATGGGTTATGTACATCACATTGCAATAATGGGTTGTGTTTGTCAAATTGGGATGCTTGGAACTGGTCAATACATTGTGATGGGTGGATATGTGCATCACATTGCAACACGAGGATATGTTCGTCACATTGCGACATCAGGGAAAAGTCCGTCAGAATGCCACATCCGTTTATGTTCATCACATTGTGGTGTTACTATTCACAAAGACAATTTATGGTTGTCAGATTGTTACCTTCACCATCGTTGAGTATGGTTGACCATGACCATGGTTGACTATGGTTGAGAAGGATTGACTATTGTTGAACACGTCCTTGGCTGACATTTGTAGACCTTATGGATTTGATTATGGTCATCCCAATTGATTATGTTTAATCATGGTTTACTATGGTGGTATCAAATTACAATGCTTGTTAGGTATTGTTGGTGACATTTCGACATGAGGTTTTGTTCATCACAGAGCGACCTTAGATCATTGTTCATCACATTGTGACATCGATAAATGTTCGTCTCATTGTGACATTAGGTTATGTTCTTAACATTGCGACGTCAAGAAATGTTCATCTCATTGTAATGTTGGTCTATGTTTACCACACTGCCAAATTAAACACATTACAAAATGTTGGTCTATGTTGGTCTATTTAATGTAATATATAAAAAAATGAATTAAACACATCATAAACACATTATAAACGCATTTTTGCATTGGAATAGGTCATCGCTTTTCAATATTGGGCCATGTTTGTCACAATGAGACATTGGGTTGCATACATCACATTGCGACAATGGGTCATGATTGATACATTGCGACATTTCAAAATGTTTCTCACATTATGACATCAAGATATTTGCATCACATTGCGATGATGATACATTGTTCATCACATTGCGACAATGAGGCTAAGTTTGTCATATTGCGACGATATGCCTATGTTCATCACATTGCGAGCATATGATAATGATCATAACATTACAACGTTAGGTTATGTCCATCAAATTCCGATGTTGGTATTCTTGTCAAAATGTGATGATACCATGCTTCTCACAATGCAACATTATGTCTATGTTAATCACATTGTGATGATGAGGCTATGCTCATCACATTGTGACAATGAGGCTATGTTCTTCACCTTGCGACCATATGGCTATTTTCATTAGAATGTGACAATGGGGATATGTTCGTGACATTGCGGTCCTAGGGAAATTATCATCACATTGCGATGTTACTAAGTTTGTCATGTGACACTACCATGCTCGTCACATTGTGACAATATGGCTATGCTCGTCACACTGTGATATGACAATGGGGATATGTTCGTGACATTGCGATATAATAATGGGGATATGTTCATGACATTATGATCCTAAGGAAATGATCATCACATTGCAGCATTATTATGTTTGTCATGTGATTCTACCATGCTTGTCACATTGTGACAATATGGCTATGCTCGTCAAACTGTGAGAACAGGGTTATGCTCATCACATTGCAATGATAAGGAAATGTTCATCACATTGTGATGGGGTTGTTTTCATCACGTTGAAATGATGAGACTATATTCATCATATTGTGATGATAAGTCTATGTTTGTAACATTGCGACAATATGGCTGTGTTCATCACAATGTGACAATAGGGCGTATGTTTGTCACATTACGATGATATGGAAATGTTCGTCACCATTGCGATGTTACTATGTTTGTCATGTGAAACAACCATGTTTGTCACATTATGAGAATATGGCTATGTTCATCATATTACGATAATGGGGATATGGTCGTCAGATTGCAACGACAGGGCTATGTTCGTCAGATTGCGACGTTACTATGTTTATAATATTGTGATGCTACTATGTTCATCACATTGCAACATTACTATGTTCCCCATGTTATAACATTTGGTTTTGTTCATCACATTGGTTTTGTTCCTCATGTTAGAATTTTTATTACATTTGATGAGTTATGTTATTCTAAGGACATTGATAAAATTTACAATCTTTCTCAAGATTATATAGATTTACAAATTTATAGTGTTTCTTCGAGATTAAATATATTTACAATTTAATGGATTAAAATTAAGTTATTAATATTATTTAAATTGAATTCAAACCATTTTATTGTTATTATAAAATAAACCCTAATAACACTAGCCCTAATCTGGCTCTGACACTAACCAAAATGACTATAAGCCTAATCCTAATAACTATTAACATTAATATATTATTAATACATTATTGATGACTATCTTTAATTATTAATATTGATTAATACTTAGTGTATAAAGGGTATGTATGTTACATACCTAAAGTTCCCATTGTAAAATACAATTAATTATGTATAGTAATAATAACTTATAATATAATTATTATTAATAATTAATAATTATTAATGTATTATGTAAAATAAATATTAAAGTATTAATAAAAATTTGTTAATAATATTACTAATGACTATTAGTTATAAGAGACCAATCAATAAAATATTATTAATAATACTGACAACATGTATTCATTTATATTAACAATAAATATCTTAATTATCACTATATTAATAACTATTAATAACTATATTAATATAGTTAATAATTGATATTATTAACATATTAATTATCACCATATTAATAATTATTAATATATTTAATGATTGATATTATTAATAACTATATATAGTTAACCCCTAATATTAATAATATTAGTCACTTTTGACTATAATAATTTTATATTAATAACCCTAATCCTATTAATAATTAATATTAATATATTATTAATTATTAATAGAGTTAGGGTTAGTGTTATTAATATTAAATTATTATAGTAAAATGTGATTAATATTAGGGGTTAATTATAGCTATTAACTTTTTTAATAGTTATTAATAATATCAATCATTAACTATATTAATAGTTTTTTTTATTGTAAGTGAGTTTAAGAGCCTATATTACTAAAAGAGGGTTATAGTACAAAAAAAGAGAATTTCTTGGTCTGCCAAAAAGGAAACTAGGCTAGAGGTTCCCGAGTTGCGCTTTCTGAAAAAATCAAGGGGTATGACTGGACTGCCATCGTGGGAAACCAACCCAGTCCTACCATATCCAGTTTTTGACAAGATAATCACAAAAAACATGAAAAGGAGAAACAAAGACTAAACAGATGCTGGACTGACCTGACTGACTTGCCAATAGACTAACCAAACGCTAGTCCAGGATGATGATATGCTTCTTTCCTTCATAAGCTTGGCCCTTGTTCTCCTCCTTTTGGGAGACCGTGTGAGTCTTTCTGATGTGTGTTGGCGCTCTGTTCCCATCGACTGACGTGATGTCCATGTGATGGACGTAGCGTAGGTAGAAGTGGAATTGAGCAGCCAACCACTCAATCTTGGCTTGCTGGTCCTTCTCGACCTCAGTTAGCAGTCTGGTAATGGTTTCCAAACTACTGAGCATCTAAGGATTTGGTGCAATAGTTTCGTGTGTTCCTTTCTGTTCTCTCGTCTGGTGTCCTCCCTTTCCGAGCTCACTTTGCCAATCAACATATTTGTTTGCCACACCATCTCCACCGTTTTTGTGGTAGAAGGTTTCCTTGGGTTGCATGGCTCCTGGGTCAGTTACTCAGTCTGTTTCCTGAGTTAGAGCATCCCATGTTTTGACCTTGCGACTTCTCTTGATTTCCTTTTCCAAACGGTTAATGGTCACCTTTCCTTTTGATGCAACCAAGGTGTGAAAGGTGCCCTCTGCATCTCTGGTCGCCTACTCCATCCTCGAAACCCGTCGGGGATTGTTCTGAGTTCCCTTCCCCAGGGGTTTCCTTTTGTTGTGCGTTCTCTTCATTTACACCATCTTGTCTGACCTATGGAAGCTCCTTTACTGGATTCTCAACCTGTTTCCTGCCCTTGTGTATATGGTGGCTCATGCAGTTCCTCCCTTCGATTTACATCTATTACTATTGTTTCTTCTCTTATTGAAATTTCCCTGCTGTAGGCTCATCCTTCCAAGCATGGTCTCCCATAGAGGTGAACCTTCTTGTCCTTTTTCCCCATCGTGGTACGTATAATCATGATGAATCCATCATTATTCCTGTATGGGCCCTTGCCCTTTCTCGCTTGATATCCTACTGAGCATCTCCCCGTACCTAGTCTCTGGCATGGTGGGTCAATACTCGTTCATGTCAATCCCTCTTTCCTTACGTCATTCACTGCCTACTGTATGCCATTGATACTTTCCCACCGTATTTCCCCGCAAATCTTACTATTGACCTGAATTTGTTGCCGTACCCTTTCCTGTTGTATAATTTGATCCTGCATTGTGATTGGTGGTTGAGTTTTGGGCAGTCATATCCTGCCTGGGTTCTGTGTGCCGTTCCTTGGGCCTTTTGCTAACCTCCTCGATGTGACCTTCCTTGCTTAAGTTGCTATCATAATATTTTGTCGCTAGTTGGAGGCAGTCCATTCTGAATTGTCCTTCCGAGATGTTGAGCTAGGTAGTAGCTAGTTTCGGTCCTTCCTTACTAACCCCCTCATTGGAAATTCTATTGGATGGGCCATTTGCTACCTGTGTGTTGGAGACGGAAGTCACTCCTTGATTGCAGCAGGAGCAGAGCCCAACGCCCATCAGTTTTTATGTCACGATAGTTTTAATGGGTGATCAAATGGGTAGAGACTCAGGAAGATATCACTCAAAATCAGGGACTGGGTCCGGCATGCGAGGAACAAAGGAGGTCTTGATCTAACTTTAGTCAGTGGGTTGATTTGAAAATGAGCAGGTTGAAGACTTGGTGAGAGGAGTGGACAAACTATCTCAGGCAACAAGCCTTTCAGTAATTTGTAGAAGAAAAACTCTGAATGCGAGATCCTCTAGTTCAGAGCTTCGGGAAACTGAAAGGGGGGACTTGACTGGATTCTCCAATTCCAAGTCATTCAGTGCTAAGAAAATCACAGGGACTGATTAGAGACAATGTGACTATTACAGTGATCAAATTCTACATCATCCTATAACAGTTACAACTCGACTGGATTCTCTAATTCCAAGCTACTCTAACATAGTTGAACAAAGACGTGAAAGAAACTGACATCCATAAGGCAAGAAGTCTCAAGAGTCCAGACATAACCAGAAAAAAAGTGCTTCATTAAAGTTTACCACTGGGAGCCTTGTTCAACCATCGATGCTTACAAAAATGGCGAAAATGCCTACATATACTAAAAAACAACTACAACAGCAAAAACAAGACGCTGCATTAAAAACATTGCGTCTGCATGTCTTCTGACAGTTTGCACATGCAGACTCAGGATGATCATGCGCCTATGACAGATGCTACCTTAACTTTGCATGGCCTTTGCAGGGGAGGTAGCCGAAACATTAAAGGCCAAAATGGCGCGTGCAAACTTCTCTGTCTAATCGAGGACTTTGGCATGGCTTCTTTGGATAATCAGTACACAGAACTCCTTCGAACAGACCGCTTGCCAGACCCTCCATATCTCATATTCAATGAATGAAAGGAGGTTTCAACCATCCGTTTTTGCCTTCATTTATTCCAAGCGCAAACCGGGAGCGAAATCGTATCCGTTGGCATCTGGAAATCACGATGATCCTTTCGACGACTAGAATCAACGCTTTTGGCCCCTTTTGCTTAGCTCTTTTGTTTCCCAAATGACCACGGACCGTGACCCTGCTTTTATTTCCATAGGGGCTTTCGTCATTCACGAATAGGAAGGAGTTGATCCTTGCTTATCATAGTTGCGATGGGCGAAACGCCGAGACAGCTCAATTGGGCGCCACGTGTCCTCCAAATCTGATGGTCCTAAACTCTCCTGACGCTGCTGTGGGCCCCAGGTCCTGGATGCTTTTGTTACTTCGTGCATCGGGGATATGAGGGAGCTGCTACTTGCGCTTCGAAACTGCGATGGGAGAAAAGGCAGGGAGCCTAATTGCGTGCCAGGTGTCCGCTTCAGATGGACGGCAAAGACTGCCCCTTGATACTGCGGGCCCGAATTTGGGTGCCATCGGCGCTTTAGGGTTTGGGGTTTCGAAATGTACAGCGACATAAAACCTTCACCCCTTGAACTCGCGACTACCGAAAAGTCGACGTGACTAGATCTTGCGCCACACATCCCTCAGATGGACGACTGTTATTCTTCCCTGCATACAATATTGGCGCAATCTATTTGCTCTAATCTCGGCACAACTCTACTATCCGAGATTTTCCGCTAACTGCTGATCTGCTCTTATGAAAGGATCTGGACCGTCATCAATATAATTTCGCTCGCTTACTGGCTGGAAGCTTGAAACGATATTTTTCCATGCTGCGCTTGGGCGCTCCTTGTATAACTTGCAGACCTGAATACTCTTGTGCCTAGGACAAGAAATGTCACTAACATTAGGCTCCATGGGGGATAGATTCATCCTTGTGATGCTCTAAGAACTCATTCTGCAGCTTCAGTGCCTTGCTGTTGGGCTATGGAGTCATGCTCAAAACATCCCACTGCTGAAAAATACAGGCCGAAAAACAAAAGTAACAAAATAAAGCTACATGCTCAAAGGAGATTATTTATATACAGTCCTAATGCTAATAAAATATTTTACATGGGCTAGGTGAAAGAAAACTTCCACCATATCCATTCAAGCAGCTTCCTGGATAGAAGCTCCTTCCTTCTGTCGATGATCACCAGCAGATAGTGTAACCGTGATAGCAGAACGGATACACTCTTCAACTTCTCCTCACAGGGTGAAGTTGATATGGAATAGGGTGGCTCCAAGGCATAAAGGACATGCCA
Source organism: Picea mariana (assembly GCA_032191745.1). NCBI lineage: Eukaryota > Viridiplantae > Streptophyta > Pinopsida > Pinales > Pinaceae > Picea > Picea mariana. The sequence continues at coordinate 14,336 of JASDQU011508854.1, forward strand.
CTCCATGTATTCACCGACAGGGTCATAGAATGAGTGGCGAATTTCGAAAAATTGGTGACAGGCATCCTCCTCTGCTACAGAGTTGCTCACATGTGGTTGAATATATTTGATAAGCACAGGTGAGTGGAAAAATGATGTAGGCTCACTGATCTCAAGCGGTAGCTACTCGCTGACTGGCTCTGGAATGAAATATGTGCTCAGTTGTTCCTCTAGTTCCTTTTCCTCTTCTTGGCTCTCCCCTGGGTCAGATTCATATTCATCATAAATAAGGACCATGGGGTGGTTTTGCTTGCTGACTGGATCTTCAGTATCTTTATAGTGATCAAATGTAGGATAAGCTTGCTGCTCATCATCACTATAATATACATCAAAAAGGGGTTGTCCTTCATTGATATGACCCTCCTCCAGAACAGTGATCCTGTCAAAAGTTTCCGTTTCAGGGACAGTGGGACCTGCTGCTTCTGGCTACCCATACATAATCCTTTTCTCTTTAATCCCAGGTAAAAATATATCATGAGAAACCCCCTGGGGGAAAAGAGAAGAATCCTCTTCCACAACTAACCCCTCTTTTAAAAAGAGAGGGTCTTCGTCATCACGAGCAGAGCTGCTAGGAACATCTGCTTCAACCCGATATCCAGGTGAGTCATCTACCATGGACCACATTTGCTCTATAAACTCACAATTTCCACAAGAGGCATGTTGATCATTATGAACATCTAAAGGAATATAGGCATCTGATATGATGTCAGATGCTTCTGTTCTAGGGCTAACACAATTAATATCATTCAACACCTCCATATTTTCCTAGAAAATGCTTTCCTCCACAGTAAAATTTTCATCATGGACCTGGTCTTCAGGGCCAGCAAAGGCTTCATGAAGCAAAGAAAACTCCTCACAACAGTTTTCAAACAAACAATCAGCTGGATTGTAGTCTTTACAAAATGAATTGAAAGTTGTATGAAAACCTGTTAAAGAGCGGATGCTCGCAGCGGGAAGAGATCGACACCACTCGAGAGCATCTCCCTTCAATGAATACCTGAAGAGATTAATCCAGACATCCTCATGCGTGATATTGTGTCGGTGAATAGCCTCATGGAAGTCCAGTAAATGCTCAGCTGGTTCCTCCCAACTTGTTGCATGAAATTCAGGGAGGAAATCTTCCCGTTGGTCTCTATCAGGAAGTGCATTAGGAAACCCAACTATCTGGGAAAAGTCACAAAAAGAAAACCTTTGAGCCATAATTTTCTCCATACCGAAATAGTGGAGTCGCCAATCGATCCTCAAATCATGGAGTCACCAGGTGAAAGATGTGCAGCTTCAAATATGCCTGGTCCTTAGTCACCATTAAAGGCCAGATCTTAACATTGTCGTTACCCCAGAACGCTTCTCAGACTGAGAAAGCAACTGCTGCAACCTTCTCGAGAAAGCTCCTTAGGGTCAACTTTCAGGTGTGCTAACAGTAGTCACAGCAGAAACAGTGATGTGGAAACAATGGAGTCACCACAGTGGAGTCGCCAGGTGCACAATAGCAATCTTTAAGGGATCTGATGTCTGATGCACCTTCAGAATCAGAGGCTCAATGTCGTTCTTCCCAGGGAAAATCTTCAACTTCATCCCTGACAACGGCGCCAGAAATGTTGGCGACGGAAGTCACTCCTTGATTGCAGCAGGAGCAGAGCCCGACACCCATCAATTTTTATGTCACAATAGTTTTAATGGGTGATCAAATGGGTAGAGATTCCGGAAGATATCACTCAAACTTAGGGACTGGGTCTAGCATGCGAGGAACAAAGGAGGTCTTGATCTAACTTCGGTCAGTGGGTTGATTTGAAAATGAGCAGGTTGAAGACTTGGTGAGAGGAGTGGACAAACTACCTCAGGAAACCGGCCTTTTAGTAATTTGTAGAAGAAAAACTTTGAATGTGAGATCCTCTAGTTTAGAGCTTCGGGAAACTGAAAGGGGGGACTTGATTGGATTCTCCAATTCCAAGTCGTTTAGTGCTAAGAAAATCACAGGGACTGATTAGAGACAATGCGACTGTTACATTGATCAAATTCTACATCATCCTATAACAGTTACAACTCGAATGGATTCTCCAATTCCAAGCTTCTCTAACACAGTTGAACAAAGACGTGAAAGAAACTGACATCCATAAGGCAAGAAGTCTCAAGAGTCCAGACATAACCAGAAAAATAGTGCTTCATTAAAGTTTACCACTGGGAGCCTTTCTCAACCATCGATGCTTACAAAAATGGCGAAAACGCCTACATATACTAAAAAACAACTACAACAGCAAAAACAAGACGCTGCATTAAAAACATTGCGTCTGCATGTCTTTTGACAGTCTGCGCATGCAGACTCAGGATGATCATGCACCTATGACAGACGCTACCTTAACTTTGCATGGCCTTTGCACGGGAGGTAGCTGAAACATTAAAGGCCAAAATGGTGTGTGCAAACTTCTCTGTCTAATTGAGGACTTCGGCATGGCTTCTTTGGATAATCAGTACACAGAACTCCTTCGAACAAACCGCTTGTGAGACCCTCCATATCTCATAGTCAATGAATGAAAGGAGGTTTCAAGCATCCGTTTTTGCTTTCATTTACTCCAAGCCGAAACCGGGAGCGAAATCGTATCCGTTGGCATCTGGAAATCGCGATGATTCTTTCGACGATTGAACTCAATGCTTTTGGCCCCTTTTGCTTAGCTCTTTTGTTTCTCAAATGACCACAGACCGTGAGCCTGCTTTTATTTCCATAGAGGCTTTCGGCGTTCGCGAATAGGAAGGAGCTGATCCTTGCTTATCATAGTTGTGATGGGAGAAACGTCGAGATGGCTCAATTGGGCACCACGCGTCCTCCAAATCTGATGGTCCTAAACTCTCCCGACGCTGCTGTGGGCCCCAGGTCATGGACGCTTTCGTTACTTCGTGCATCGGGGATATGAGGGAGCTGCCACTTGCGCTTCGAAACCACGATGGGTGAAAAGGTGAGGAGCCTAATCGCGCGCCAGGTGTCCGCTTTAGATGGACGGTTGAGACTGCCCCTTGATACTGCGGGCCCGACTTTGGGCACTATCGACACTTTGATGTTCGGGGTTTCGAAATGTACAACGACATAAAACCTTCACCCCTTGAACTTGCGACTGCCGAAAATTCGACGCGTCTGGATCTCACGCCACACATCCCTCGGATGGACGGCTGTTATTCTTCCCTGCATACAATATGGGCGCGATCTATTTGCGCTAATCTTGGTGCAAATTTACTATCCACGATTTCCCGCTGACCGCCGATCTTCTCTTATGAAAGGATATGGACCGTCGTCAATATAATTTCGCTCGCTTACTGGCTGGAAGCTTGAAACGAGATTTTTCCATGCTGCGCTTGGGCGCTCCTCATACAACTTGTAGACCCGAATACTCTTGTGCCTAGGACAAGAAATGTCGCTAACACTGTGTACCCAATGCAACTCCACTATGTTAATCGTTTGCAGATGCTCCTGAATTTTTTGTAGGGAGCATGCCAAGCGCCAGTGTCTCTGCACTTCACCCACTTTGGTGCCATTTTGGAGTCTCTTTACCATGTTGATGACCAAGGTGGAGTCACCTTTCATGATAGTGTTGGTAATCCTTTCACGGATTAGAATTTCGAGCCCGAGCTCCAGGGATCCAAATTCCGTTGCGTTGTTGGTTGTGTTTCTCATACTCCTAGCATATAGCTAGATTATGTTTCCACCACTATCTCTGATCACCCCTCCTCTCTCTGTCATTCCTGAGTTCCCTTTTGCTGCCCTGTCAAAATTTAACTTGAGGAACCGTACCGTGGGTGGTGTCCAGTTGCGCTCTCCTGATTGGATTTGCGGTGGCCGCCCTACCCGTGTGCTATTGTGCCCATCTTTTAGGTGAAAAAATTCCAAGATTTGGGAGTCTTGGCTTGTGGGTTGCACTTTTCCAGTATGGCAGTTGCGGATCTTCATCATTTCTCATATTTGAGAGATTATTGCTTCCTTGAGTTTCCCTTCCGGAAGGCTTTCGTTCCTGAAGATGCATCGATTCCTTTATTTCCATATTTCCCATATAATCATCCCTGACATGAGATTCCAGCAGAGGTTCACCATTTCATTTTTTTTATAAATCTCATTCCAGTTATTGATGGTTGCGCTGATGTTACCTTGGGTCCTATTGAAATGGCGAATATGCTTGCCGTCCAATCCCAGATCTCTGTTGTGTAATTACATTCATCGAGGACATGATTCATTGTTTCTTCCTTTTCTTGACAAAGGTGGCATCGTGATGGGCCTATGAAGCCCCTTTTCCTTAGGTTTTCCCAAGTTAGAATTCGGTTGTGAAGTACTAACCATTTGAAAATTTTGATTTTTGGTGACTGGGGGCTGTCCCAAATATTTCCCCACTATAGTCTATTGCGCCAAATCTTCTTGGTCCTGGGCCATGATGTAATTACGAGCTTCTTTTAAGTTGAATTCCCCATCATTTTTCATGCCCCATCTTAGTTGGTCCTCTTCTTCGGAGATGACAATTTTCCTTTTCCCCAATTCCTCCTCCACCTCATTCGCTATTGTTGCGATCCGATCTCTATTTTTTGGATTGAGTTTGTCCCAGATCCTCCATCTATCATGGTCATTTTATTATTTCAGTAGTCATGGATTTTGATTTTTCCTTGCATGGTCATATCCTGTTGGAGTTCCCCCCTATTTAGATTTTCCATTCTGGGTTCCTGTTGCCACGCGTCCTCCCAGAATCTGGCTATTTTACCATTCCTCACTTCCTAGAAGCTGTGTTTCTAGATCCAGATTTTGTTGCACCAAGCTAGATTCCAGATGGCTGATCCCTCCCTTGTACCCATAAAGCGAATTCGATCCTGGTCGTTGATGTCCGGGGCATACTTGGCCTTCCAGAGGGTTTCCCACGGTGTTTCCTTTTCTTTGACCCATCTCCACCAGAGTTTCTCCCTGTAGGCTTCATTGGTTACCTGTGGGTCTTGTAACCCCATGCCTTCTTTGCATTTGGGTTTGCAAACCTTCTCCCAGGCCACAAGGGCCCATTTTTTCTTGCTTTCCACTCCTCACCATAGGAAGTCTCTTTGGATGGTTCTTATTTTTTGGAGTATTCCTTTGGGAGCGGGAAACATTGACATCATACATGTCGGAATTTCTTGCAGAACCGCTTTGGTTAGAATAAGTCTCCCCACTAGGTTGAGGGATCTATAAGTCTAATTTTTCACCCTCTCCTGTAGTTTTTTGATCACTCCTTCCCATGTTGTCATTTTTCATGCTCTTTCCATCAGGGGGATTCCCAAGTATTTCAGTGGGAGCGTCTTGCGTTCGAACCCCAAAATATTTTTCAGGTTTCTTTGAATTACTGCATTGGTATCGAAGAAATAGATCATGGATTTGGAGTGATTGATCTCCACACCCGAGGCTTGTAGAAATTTTAATACAAATTATGTTTCTTGGATTATCCTGATCTAACAATTATATGCCACTATTAAATACATAATCGCTTCTACAAATATTCTTGCGGAATTTAAAACACGATCGCCAATTGCAATATGAAGAAGAAAGATCAATCGCACATAACACATATGTTTTACCGGGAAAGCATAAAGCTAAAAACCCCACTATAATATATTATGTATATATCATGGATCATGAAACAATATTATACAAAATCTAATCCAAGAGCTCTCAGTACAATATCCAATCATCTTACATTGTCATATGAAAATTGGCAAATTCAAGTGCCAATTTACCGCTTCTAGACAACCTGCCTCCTCTGTGCAATACCTGCTAATGGAAATCCCTGCAATGAATGAATCCCTCTTTCCTAGGCTGCGCATTCCTCATGGGCACTGTTAGAAAAATAGGACCATGGAGAAATAAAATAAAACAAATGCAGAAATAAAATACATAGGATACACAATAAAATAGAGACACATATATACATGGTTCATCCAGTGTGGGCTACGTCCACCAGAGAAATTGCCAGGTCCTTCCTTTATTATTATCCAGCAAATGAAGGGATACAACCTACAACAAACCCGCTGTAACTTCCTCTTCTTTCTCTCAAAGTATGCTATCTTAGAATACAATATTCTCCATAATGCATAGCCAAAATACATTTCCCTCATAATAGAGGGTTGCCTTCTAGGGAAACAAAAACCCTAACATAATTTCTACCGTTAGATATGCGACCTTATAATGAACGGTCCAGATTTACAATGAAATTACAATATACATTTACAAGGAAATTTTTCCTTCGGGGGCTTCGGCCCCAAACCCCCATCGGGGGACACTGCCCTCGAACCCCCGCTGGGGGCCCGCTTGCCCCCGTACCCCCCTGCCAGAGGGATAGCCCCCCCAGACCCCACAGACGGAGTAATCCCCCTATGTGCTCCCCCGCGTGGAAGAGTGTACATACTTCTGGGGTGTAAATACTTCATGGGGCATAAACACGGCTGAAAACAAAAGACCTCTGAATCAGGAAGATAACCAGGCTCCACAACCAACAATCTCCCATTTGGAGACTGATCTCAACAACTCCACCATTGCTGTATATGATAGACTCTGAACCTTCTTAGACCTGGAAAATTTCTCATCTTCATCTTCATTCTTGAAGACCAACTAAAACTGAGCAAGAACTCAGATTCTCCCTTTGTTAAGATGTCTGTAGGATTCTGGCTAGTGTGTATCTTTTCCAACTTCAAATGTCCATCTTCCAATATGGATCTTATGAAATGGCACCTCAATTATATATGCTTAGTATTCAAATGGAAGGCTGAGTTATTTGCAAGGTGAATGGCACTCTCACTGTCACAGTACAACCTGTTATTATGCTGCTTCTTTCTCAATTCCTCCATAAACCTCTGTAACCAAATCATCTCTTTACTAGCCTCTGTAGCAGAAACATACTCTGCTTTTGTTGTTGAAAGTGAAACAACCTTTTGCAGTTTCAAAATCTAACTTACTGTTGTTCCACCTATAGTAAAAACATACCCTGTGGTGCTCCTCCTACTGTATTTATCACCTGCCATATCTGAATCAACATATCCTTGTATAAAAGTGTCTGATTCTCCAAAACATAATGCATGAGTAGCAGTACCTCTCAAATACCTGAGAATCCACTTTACTGCTTCCCAATGTTCTTTACCTAGATTGTTCATATACCTGCTCACAACTCCCACTGCATGTGCAATATCTGGTTTTGTGCAAACCATTGCATACATCAAGCTGCCAATTGTTGATGAATAAGGGACCCTGGACATGTATTCTATCTCTTCCTGTGTCTTGGGACACATTTACTTAGTTAATTTGAAATGGATGGCTAAAGGTGTACTAACTGGTTTTGCATTCTGCATTCTAAACCTCTCCAACACCTTCTCTATGTATTCACCTTCTCTATGTATGTCAATTTGCAATTTTTCCTATCTCTTGTTATTCTCATACCAAGGATTTTCTTTGCAACACCCAAATCCTTCACCGCAAATGAATTAGCTAATTTCTTCTTGAGCACATTTATATCCTGCATATTAGACCCTACAACAAGCATGCCATCTACATATAATAGCAAGATAATATAGCTTCCATTTTCTAGCCTTTTAAAATAAACACGGTGATCATAATGACATCTACTATAACCCTGTTCTGTCATAAACCTGTCAAACTTCAAATATCACTGCCTTGGAGCTTGCTTTNCCATACAAGCTCTTCTTCAACCTGCATACCAAATTCTCCTTCCCTTTGACCTCATACCCCTATGGCTGCTACATATAAATATCTACCTCCAAATCCCCATGGAGAAGAGTTGTTTTAACATCAAATTGTTCAATATGCAAATATTCTACTACCACAAGACTTAAAAATGGTCCTAATTGAAGTCATTTTAACAATAGGAGAAAATATTTCATCAAAATCTATACCTTTCTTTTGTGCAAACCCCTTTACAACAAGTCTAGCCTTGTACCGCTTTTCTCCTCCATCTTCTTCCTTCAACTTGTAAACCCATTTATTTTGCAATGGTTTTTTTCCTGCAAGAAACTGCTCCAAGTCCCAAGTCTGGTTATTTACCAAGGAATCCATTTCCTCTTTCATGCCTTTCTCCCACTTCTTTTTGGTGTCTACCTGCATTGCCTCTTCATAACATTTTGGTTCACTAGAACCAGTCAACAATAAATAATACAATGAAGGAGAGTATCGTTCAAGGGGTATACTTAACCTGGTAGATTTTCTAACAACACTTGCAGGT